>JAVYIG010015255.1:0-37071 GCA_035222895.1 Strongylocentrotus droebachiensis
GGCATGACAAAGCCGATCTGCGCTAACTTAAATGCAAATTAAATGAAACTCGCGAATTTCGCCGGAAAACCATATAATAAAGTCCCTCAAAAATCCAACTAGGACCACCTAGGTCATGTTTCCTCAGTCACTGATCTAAACCAGCACAAAACCCTTTTTAAGCGCATATTAAGAAAATCAACCTGTTCAAATAATGATGTATAATAATAATAATAATACTGGGTTCTTGTATAGCGCTCATGTCAGTCAGATTTGACCCTCCTGGCGCTCCCGATTATTACCCTTGCTTTAGCACGGCTGCCATACGGCGCTCTAGCATTTCAAGGAATAAATTCCTACCAGGCACCCATTTACTTATCACCTGGGTGGAGTGTGGCAAATGTAGATCAATGTTTTGCCAAAGGACATTAGTGATCTGTGATTTCTAATGTTAGATTTTGAACCATTAATATATGTGAGGGACGAGGGGATTAACCGAAAATAACTGGATCTATTACAGGCGTGCAAACATTGGTTCTTTTGTTAGCGCGATAAGTGTACGGATACTTTCTGGTGCAACATTTTACGAAGTAGAATAACGCCATCTGAAATCAAGCCAACAACAACGAGTTTTATACAAAAAAGGGAATGACCTTTGACCATGTTAGCTAGACGGTGTCTGGACGAAGTCTTTGAACGGACAGGACTATTCGGTAACCTACAAGATACAAAAATCTACATTTTGTTTGTTTTTTCTTCTGTTTTTCTTTTCATATTAAGGGGACAAAACAAAAAGAGTGAAGCCTATATTTTATTTTTATTTTTATACTTTTATCGACAATATATATTTTAAAGAGAGAGACAAAAGAGAAAGAAGGAAATTAATAATAAAAAGAAAGGATAGTGCATGAATTTCATTTTCAGATTCTTTAGAATTTCGGCATGGATAACAAGTTGGGAACAATCGTTCAGTCATTTACAATATGACACGTACTGTGTTATGTTAAACAAACAAGAGTGCTCTGCATAAAAAATAATAGTGCTTACAGTCACAATTGCCACTTTTCACTTCTGACTTTGCCCCTCATTCTGATGCACGCTGCTCACTCCATGGCTGCATTGTCATAACAGAGCAAATGGCAGCATGACCTATCTTCACACGCAGATCTAATCTACTTCAAGTATCAAATGCATGCATTAGTTATCAGTTTATAAATGTGTTCATGTTCTTTAGAGTAGGAAAAAACCCATGTCATATGTAGGGTTGGATCCTGAATTCTCAACAACAACAAAATAAAAAAGGGGGGTTGCATATTGTCCTGAAAATTCAATGTAAACAAAGTAAGAATTTAGACATTAGTAATACGCAAATATTAATTAATAAAAACCTTTCTTCTCTCTGAACATGTCATTTCCCTCTAAATATTTCAAACAAGGCACAATCAGGAGAAGGGGGGGGGGTGAGATTAGAAAGCTAGGAAGAGACACCTTCTTTTTTCTTTTCTTTTGTTGTTGGTAGATCTAGCCTACATCCGAACCAAGCTGATTCTGGACCTGGATCGCATAATCATAATGCCACGTACACTAGTGGAGAAAAAAACGAGTCTAGACCTAGCTATGGCTTTAATTGTCTTTGATAGTCTTTGCCATGGCATAACACAAGCTAGTATAATTGCCCATCATACTCATAGGTGACTAGATCCGTGGCAATGCCACATCTTTATTTTTTTATATTTTTAATCGACATTGCCATTGGGGGGCATTGGTTAATAGGGTCTACTTCCACATTAATCGGCGCTTTTTTCAGAAGCGTATCCCTGCTTTGATCCCGTAACTCCGGCGTAGAGATACGCTACTAAAACAGACCTAAAAATCAAGTAAATATTTATCTTTTCTTCGAATAATGGCCATGATTTAAAAATCGTTTAGTTTCTTACCTGTTTCGTGTCAATTCTCTCATCTTTTTGGGAGTATTTTTCCTAAAAATGAGGACTTATAATATACACTTTCTCATGGCGAACTGCTGCTCAATACAAATTGCATACCGTACCGACCGACGGCAGTTTGTCGTGAGAAAGTGTATATTATAAGTCTTCTTTTTTAGGAAAAATACTCCCAAAAAGATAAGAAAGAAGACACGAAACAGGTAAGGAACATAAAGAATTTCAAATCATGTCCATTATTTGAAGAAAAGATAAATATTTACTTGACTTTAGGTCTGTTTTAGTAGCGTATCTCTACGCCGGAGTTACGGGGTCAAAGTAGGGATATGATTCTGAACAAGCGCCCATTGATCTTCCTAAACCAGGCATTTATTTAGTCTTTTCTTGTAAGAATCGTGAAATTCATCATGCTGCTTGTAGAAGACCGGTCATTTGTCCTCGAAACATCAAACGGCGAATGCAGTAGGAAGAGGAAACTCCGGAATGGTGTGCCGCAAGGCTCTGTCCTCGCTCCGATACTTTTCAACATCTATGTCTCTGATATGCCCAAGGGGGAATGCATGCAGTATTACCTACGCAGACGACACCGCACTGGGTTTCAACAACCACTCCTTCGAAGCATTCGAAACATCACTGGAGAAGGACCTGAAAATGCTAGCCGAGTTCTTCAACAGATGGCATCTCAAGATAAGCATACCAAAGACTGTATCCTCCGTCTTCCACCTGGCTAACCGATGCGCCAACCGAGAGCTGAATATCTCACTAGATGGGTCTAGGCTGAACTTCGTCTCAACACCAAAGTACATAGGTGTCACTCTTGACCGAAGCCTCACCTTCACGAGCATGCCAAAGCCACAGCTCAAAAGACCCAAGCCAGAGTGTCTCTCCTAAAGAAGCTTGCAGGGACCGGATGGGGAGCTAATTTCACCACCCTTCGCACCTCCACTCTAGCTCTTGCCTTCTCCACTGCCGAGTATGCTGCACCTGCATGGAGCCACAGCACCCATGTACACAAGGTTGATGTTGTCCTCAATGACGCTATGAGACTAATCAGCGGAACACTCACTGCAACACCAGTCAGCAACCTGCCAATATTATCTGGCATACCACCAGCTCAGCTCAGACGAGATGCGCAGTATGCTAAGCTTGCCCAAAAGCATGACAGAGATAAATGCCCCTGTTCCTGCCCCCTCTGCCTTTGAAGGACAGCGTCTCCCCATAAGACACTTTGCAACACAGGCTGCTGAGCTGCGGCCTGAGAACCCCCCCCCCCCCCTCCATCTTAGCCACTTGGATAACAAACGCTGGTCAGATCAGTGGAATTCGTCCACTACCAACCTGAAGGAGTTCATCCCAAAGCCCTGTGCAAAACAAAGTGGCAGCGACCTCCCAAGAACAGCCTGGGTCAACCTAAACCGTATTAGAACTGGAGTTGGCCGCACACAATATTTCCTACATAAAATTGGAGCTGAATCATCACCAAACTGCGCCTGTGGAGAGATCCAAACTATGGATCATGTCATTGATGATTGTCCGATCTACAAATCCCCCCACGGCGCTTCCGGACTTCGTGAGCTCGATGATGAGACGATCTGTTGGCTCAATAAGGATATTCCTATCTAGATGATGTACTCCCTGATATTCTTTGCACGAACGAACGAACATTTACATAGCAAAATTCAAGGTACATGATTCCATTATACCGTGTGTCTCAAAAAAAACGTAACACTTTTGAAATGGTTGCCAAATTGAGCATATATAATTTTATGAAAAAATGTCTATATGTATGGAAAGCTAAAGGACCAACCTTTCATATGATATGAAAAAATTAAAAAAAAATCATGCTTCGATGGACAGTGTTCACTTAAGTTAGAGGTATGAAAATGGGCCTGCGCAGGATTTTTCCTTCCAATTTTGGACAGGTAAATTACTTGTAACTTACAAAATAAGGTCGATATGAGATATTCATGATCGATGGATCAAAAGGATATTTTGAATCAAAAGGATATTTTGAATACCTCGAATTCTGGTATTTTCAATGCATAATGAATGATGTACTTAGCTATTACATGTTTGGGTCATTCATAAAACCTGAATAAAATGTGATTGATGATCCACCAAACTTACGGAAGAAAACTGATAAAGAAAAGGCAAGGGGTAGGTGATGGGATGGGAAAAGGTTGTGGGGGGGAGGAGAGTGGGTTGCATAATGTCAATTATGATTTTGAATACGGTATTTCAATTTAACATTTTCCCATTCTTCCTTCATCCTGTTCACATCTACCAGATCAATGATACAATAAGATGGGAGTGGAAGTTGGTGTGTGTGTGTGTGTGTGTGTGTGTGGCAGGGGTGGTGTTTGGGGATTGATAAATGACAGAGAGAAAGGACTGGTATTCAAAACATCCTTTTAACTCTTAATCCATCGATCATGAATATCTCATATCAAACTTATTTTGTATGCTAAAAGTAACTTACCTGTCCAAAATTGGAAGGAAAAATCCTGCGCAGGCCCATTTTCATACCTCTAACTTAAGTGAACACTGTTCATCGAAGCATGATTTTTTTTTCAATTTTTTCATATCATATGAAAGGTTGGTCCTTTAGCTTTCCATACATATAGACATTTTTTCATAAAATTATATATGCTCAATTTGGCAACCATTTCAAAAGTGTTACGTTTTTTTTTGAGACACACGGTAGATATGGGGATAAATGCTGTTTAGACTTTAGTGTTAGATCTAGACTATAATAGCCTACATTCTAGATCTAACACTAACACTAAACTGTAGCCGCGCCAGCTCAGGAAACGCAGTCCCCGTTCTTCGTGGTTGTTTCAGCCGGCTAGCATCGGCGAAATGAAAATCATAATCAGCTCGACAAGATATCATAGGCTTGGATTAGCAATGAGCCATTTGCGATGTCTCTGTAACAGGTCCATATCTACCACTGATTATTATTGATAATCAAGCTATAAACTGAACTTTAAAAGTATGAGGCGTACTCAAATTAAATAATCTACGGTAAACTTCTGATTGTTTCTAAAATATATATTACCGTCGACGACACAAATTAGAGTTCATTCAATCTGTTAATATTCCTAGATCAGACAAAAGAAAAGGGGATGGGATAGGGGCGTAATAAGTTGTGATAATGCGGAGAGCCCCTAACTGCAACGACGAACACATCACAATCATTTCAGAGATATTAACACAAAATGGATCTTTACTTACTTTTTTGATATGGTATGGTATCTGTTTCACTGAGATGTACTTGACCAACTTCAATTACAATAGAAATTCATTTAAAAGAAAAATGCTTCATTGTTTGTAATTGAATAACTTCAAAGTTGCAGTTCATACAATCGCCATGTTTCCTCAATTTCGTCCTCAACTGTGCATGTATGATCCAATCTCTTTGCATATTACGGTGAAGTCATGACTAGTCTTAGTAACAAGTGGTTGCAATTTTAAAAATATTGATTAAACACTCACGTCACGTTTTGGTAGACGTGGTCATTCGTGTTTTACCGGCGTGGAAAACAACGAATGGTAGGCCCTACATTTCGTAAATTAGAGACACCTATTTTACGAAACAGCGCAAAACGTGAACGTGACACGTGACTGTTCGTTGCAAGCCAACCAAGTACATATATGAAGGGCTTTCTTTTGCAATAAATACATAAAGTTGATTTTGGTTTTGGCGCTGGTGACCCATACTAAATTGCAATATATTATATACGGTAATATCAATGAATAATAAAGCATAACATGCGTATAACATGCGACCAATTTCTTCATTATATAATAAACCAACATTCCTAGAAATAGAAGTCGTGAAACGACGTATATGTTCGTTCTAATTCAGATTTTCGTCGATAATGACACCCAAAAAATGTTGTTGTTCTCTTTCTTTCGAGAGGGATATTATCGATAATTATGTTGTATGGAAAGTCAATGACATGAGAATGTGCGTGCTTGAAATACATGAAATGTGTTATCGATATTAAGGATAACTTATTGCATTTAAACCATAGCGATAATTTTGATAACTCATTGTTAAGTGTATTTACTAAGGTGTTTAAATTATGATGTGAACAGCAGATGTTCTTGTCATCAGCAAATAACAAAAATGATAATAAAGGTGTTGTTTTGGTTAAATCATTAATTTATAATAAAAAAAGCAAAGGGCCTAAAATTGATCCTTGAGGAACTCCACATTTGGTAGGCAAGAAATTAGACAAAACATCATATTGTTTCTGTTAGATAAATAGCTCTCAAACCATGACAGTGCAACTCTCCGAATTCCATAACAGTAAAGTTTTTTTCAGTAAAAATTTGGTGGTCCAGTGTATCAAAGGCTTTATATAAATCCATGAATACTCCTATCTTTATTGGCCATAGCATTCGTTATTTTATCATATAATTGTACTTAAGCTTGGTCGGTTGAATGTCCTTTTCTGAAACCATATTGATTTAGATTTAGGAAATGAAAAGTATCTAAAAACTTATAAAGTCTATTGTAAATAATCTTTTCTAGGATTTTGGATATGCTGGGAAGAATAGAAGTAGGCCTGTAATTACTTATTTCGTGAGGATTGTTTTTTTTTTAACAGGATTTACCGTAGCAATTTTCAAGGACATTTCCCGGTATTAATTGATAGATTAAAAATGTGAGTTAAAGGACAAGCGATAAAGTGTATGACTTGTATAAGAAGGAAAGCAATAATTCTATCGTGACCCTGTGATTTACTTAATTTTAGATTTTTTGTTATTTCGGTTATTTCATAAGGATCAGTGGGATTACAAACAGTGATGAATTTGAGGGTTCAGGAAGAAATGTAGTAACATTTTCGTACGGGTGTATTAAGTTTATTTGCTAAATTAGGTCATATGTTTACAAAATAGGAGTTAAAGTATCGGCTACATCTTCAGACGTTATAACTGTATCATCTATTGCAAAATTATCATTTGGCAATTTTTTAGTTTTCTCTCCAATCAAATCATTAATAATCCCCCAAGTAGATTTCATATTTGATTTCACTCTATTAAGTTTTGTCGGAATAGTAACTTTTACGAGAATTTCGAATTATGTTAGTTAATTTATTTCGGTATGTTTTATATTTGTTTTTGTTAGGAATAGTCGAGTTCGTTAAATAAGCCTTTTACAGTTTATTCCTTGTGTGTATCGATTGTAGAATTGCTTTTGTTATCCATGGCATTTTACAACGCTAATTTCTTTTGTTCTCAGACACTAGAGGAAAATTTTTGTCATAATATATCTGTAATTGAGTGTTAAAAGTTTCGTATGCAATATCTGCATTTGATTCATTAAAGACGTCCAATCACTCTCCTGTTGCTAGATCACTTTTGAATGATTCAATATTTTGGGGTGTTTCTTTCTGTACATGTTTGATTTAGCTGACTTTTTTCATTGTGGTTTCATTATTACACATTCAAAAATTTGCAAATGATCCGATATATCAGTATATTTCAATCCACTGGTAAATATTTCTATAAGGGTCTAAGATTAACCGTCAATTCTGGTTGGTTTATTTATATGTGGATAACAACTATTAGAATAGGTAATGTGAAGAAGTGTGTCATGCTGGCTACTATGAGATAAAAGGTCAATGTTTAAGTCGCCCATTAAATATAAGTGTTTACCGTCCCCTGTAAAAGTGTAAAGGCATTTATCTAGATCTTCACAAAATAAATTTGCATTACTATGAGGGGGTCTATAGATTATTCCGACGATTATATATTTATTTTTTTGGATTAATGATTTCTAAGAATAATGATTCACTTTGTTTTAACGATATTTCTTTTCGGATTTTATTGTAAGTGTTCATTGACATTAAAAACTGGACACCCCCTCCTCTTATTTCCTCGCGATCTAGTCTAATCGATGTATAATTTTGCAAGTTAAATAAATTAGGCGAAGTGTTATGAAGCCAAGTTTCAGTGACACCAATAATAGAAAAGCGAAAATTATTTAGAGTATGCAGCAATGTTTGCAGAGAGTCAAAAAATTTGCTTAAACTGCTAGCATTTATGTGAAGTAAACTAAATTTATGTTGTGTTTTTTTTGAAAACTTGAAGTAAATTCATCAGTTGTGAAATAGTTACTATCAGAGGATACCTTGTTTGTATTGAAAATGGATAACAGGTCTAAATCATTATCCATGAACCTTGAGTATTATTACCAATTTATTTTGATTAAAGGTATAATAACTGGTTTGCATGTAAAGTTTCTGTGTCGTACTAGTATGACGGTGGGAGTGATCATGGGATGAAAAGAGAATGGAATGAAGAGATAATGATAAGTGAACATGAAATGCATAAAACAAGAATGAATGATGATGAGATCCTAAAGCATTTACTAAATTATTGATAGATAAAGCCTGAGACATTTGATATGGGCTTATGTATGATGTTTCCTATGACATTTATATTTTATATTATATTATATTATGTTGAAGACGTCTAGTCGATGTTCTTGTTAAATAATTTAGATATCAGACCTGACATTCCAACAGTCACTTAATTGACGCTCTGAGTCCCAAGCCATAAAACCGAATTGAGCAATATATATTATTTTGGCAGATAGGGGACCAAGAGGGTTAAAGAGAAGATTCATGTGATTTGGTTGCCTGTAACTAGGGGCATTCTTGTTACTAGGGGCCTCTGACATCAGTTAGTACATACAAAGTAATGATAATTGATATAGAAAATGCCACATGCTCTGGTATGTACTGAGTTGTATACTTATAATGAGTTGTAATGTATTGAGGCTAAATTATTCCTGAAGTCCTTGTTTAAAGCTGCACACATGATTATTCTCCTTTTGTGCTCTTTTGGTACAATCAACTGCATTCCATTTTAATATATTATGTATACTAGATTCACAATCAGGGAGTGTGACCTATCAAACTTTTGCACCTATGAAATGAGAGGGTTAAAGAGAAGATTCATGTTATTTGGTTCCCTGAAACTAGGAGCATTCCTGTTACTATACCCTTACAACTAGGGGCCTCAAACATCAGTTTGAAAGTACATACAAAGTAATGATATTGAAAACGCTTCATGCTCTTGTGTGTATTGAGCCACTTATGACTGTATTGAGATGGTTTGTAATGAGGCTAAAGAGCATTCTTTATTTAATGATGCTTCGTTTTGCATTATGTATTAATTTGTTATTTTAAGTATAGTAAGTTTTTGTGGTTTATTGAATTCAATTCCAATCTAGCTGGGTTGTAAAGGATCTTCTAGATACATGTACGTTAGTTAGTTCATATGACACCTCAATCAGGAAAAATGAGCGAGGAATAACAAAGTTCTGTTTGTTTAAAGTAGCCCTTACATTTTCATAATTTTAACAAACGAATTCGTTTTCACTGGGTGCCTGCCGTAGCAAAAAGCAGATTTGACAAAAGACTTAACTCCGTTTCGTTGACAATCAGCCATGCATGAAGACTCTCATCTACGGCTGATTGTCAACGAAACGGAGTTAAGTCTTTTGTTAATTTCGTTTATTGATACGACAGGCAGCCAGTGAAAACGAATTCGTTTAATAAAATTATGGAAATGCAAGCACTACTTTGAACAAACAGAACTTTGTCATTCCTCGCTCATTTTTCATGATTGAGGTGTCATATGAAAGGGCAGAAACTCAACTTTCTAGAAATGTTAATTTTTCTTCGTAATTCAGATACCAAATGTCTTTTTGGTTTCCTTCCTTCAAATTGCTCTTAATCACTCATGCGTGAAATATGCATCATCTAAGTAGCATCAACTGAAAGAGGAGACTCTAAGCTTTCCAAATATGTATCATTCATTAATTATGGTTGTAATTAAGTTATAATAAAACATCGATACTTCTCGGTTTCGTTTTTTCTGGGACGCACTGTATATATATATATATATATATATTCAATCAAAATGGACAAGTATATGATGTAAAAATAATAGTTAGAAGGAAAAAAAAACATTCAGATGTTGAATAATCAAAAGCAGAAATGAGGTAAAGAGATGGAAGGAGACAGAAGAGAGAAACAATATGAATTACGCCTATACCGTGTGAGTCAAAAAAAGTTTACATCTAGAAAATTGCTAATTATTTTAGAAATCATCTATGAACACTAAATTAATATACATCTTATGAAACTGTGTTTTATCCCAAATTATTTGGTATCACTTTTGTGTGGTATGTATTCAAGCTTGGATGAACAGGAGGCATTGTTTGTGAGAGTGCAAAAATCGTCTTGCACCAAAGTGATGTCTACAGTATGTATTATATTGGGATTAGCAGAGTGAGAGAATGAATGGAATGTTTTCAAATTAAATGCATTGCATATGCTTTTTGCAGTAGCAAAGTCACACACACACACACACACACACACACACACACATCCGCCCGCACAAATGTTCGTTGATATTTGATATTCGATATTTGATATGTGTGGCATGATTGATTTTGTTAGGGATGCTATTTGGATCTGCAAAGACCGAATTAATACCCAAATCCCAAATGTTTTATTCAAACATCACATAAGCAACTTTGGCGCAAGTCGATTTTTGCACTCTCGCAAACAATGCCTCCTGTTCATCCAAGCGTGAACACATACGGCACAAAATGATACTAAATGATTTGGGATAAACACTCTTTCATAAGATGTATAATAATTTACTGTTCATAGATGATTTTTAAAATAATTAGCAATTTTCTAGGTGTAAACTTATTTTTGACTCACACTGTATGCAAGCTAATGTTGGTTCTTAGAGAAGATTGTGCCCTCAAGATAGTCTGTATTTGCTATTAGGTTGTTGTTGTGTGTGTAGTCAACTGCCTTCCATTTTTGGATATTATTTATATTAGGTTTACAGTCAGGGAATGGGATCTATTAAAACAGCCACTTAATTGACGCTCTCAGTCCCAAGCCATAAAAACCGAATTGAGCAATATTCTTTGGCAGATAGGGGATCAAGAGGGTTAGAGAGAAGGTTCATGTGATTTGGTTGCATGTAACTAGGGACGTTCTCGTTACTAGGGGCCTCAAACATCAGTTAGTACATACAACGTAATGAGTAATGATATTGAAAATGCCAAAAGCTCTGGTATGTATTGAGTTGTTTCGTATTAAGTTGTAATATATTGAGGCTTAAACATTCCTAAAGGCCTTGTTTAAAGCTGCACACCTGCCACAGGTTATTCTCTTTTGTGCTATTTTGGTACAATCAACTGCATTCCATTTTAGTATATTAAGTATACTAGGTTCACAATCAGGGAGTTTAGTGGTGGTTATTTTACCTGACTGCTAATAAAGGACAAATGCTTGTTAGTAAGCAACCAGAGTACCGGCGGCTTTAGGTCCTCTCCGATGGACCTGGTAATGAGGATTATGCCTTACCAAAAGGCACTAGCGCATCGACTTGGTTTTGAACCCGAGTCGCCGGATTATAAGACCACTGCTCTACCAACTGAGCTATCGCGCATCCTCATTGAGAGAGCATAGATTGGACAATGAATTGGTATTTGATTTTGACAAACTTTCTCTATGACAAACTTTCTCTACGCCATCCATGATTTGGGAATCACGTTTAGCTACGTCAAGCTGTGTAGGACAAGTGATCATTTTCTTAAGGGACTTCAACCTTCAGGTCTGGGACACTGCCACCGCCCCCTCCCAACCCCTACCCCTTCTCTCCCTCTCTCCACTCCCCCTCTCCCACTCTCTCTACGCCCCTCCATGCCCTCCATCATCTATATATCACATTTCCTACTTAAAGTTCAACCCCTTCTCTCTCTCTCTCTCTCTCTCTCTCTCTCTCTCTCTCTCTCCCTCCCCCTCCCTCTCTTTCTCTCTCTCTATCTTCCTCTCTCTCCTCTCTCTCTCTCTCTCTCCCTCTCATTCCCTCTCTGTTTCTCCCCTCCCACTCTCTCTTTATGCTCTTCCATTATCCATGGGTCACTTAATTATTAAACACGGTCAAACCTGAATATAAAAACCGCTCAATTGACACAAGGAGAGTGACCATTATTGGCAGGTGGTCTTTATGAGCAAGAGGTTTCTAGTACAGCTATTTTTTTTCAATGTGAAGCGACGTTCAGTGGTAACAGAAAAGTCTATAAGCAGCTGGTCTTGTTAAACTGGTGTTACCTGAAACAGGGTTGACTGTATTAAGGAAAATGTTTAAAATGAACTATTTGCCGTAATGCGAATTCCCATTCCCGTCGCTCCAACCCCCCCCCCCCACCTCTCCCCGCCCCTTCTTCCATGATCTCCGCCCCCGCCATGGAGAGCAAGCTTCTTTTTTTGGGGGGGGGGGGGTGAAGGAAAATCCAACCCTTATTGCAAACTTCATTTCACAATATCAGAAAAATCAGAAAACAAAACATGAAAATGTCGGAGAATTCGGACAGAAAAATATGGATATTTTTTGGTTTTCTTTTTTTTTTTTTTTTTTGTTGTTACTATTGTATGCCTTTGGGAATTATGAATTGACTAAACAATTTGATTTAGTGCCAGACAACTTGCCCACTTTTTGTTGTACAATGGGAACACCTTTGTTTTAACTGTTTTGGGTTGAAGGAAAATCCAACCCTAATGGCAAACTTCGTTAAAAAAGTCATACAAATCAGAAAACCAAACATGAACACGTTAGGGAATTTGGACAGAAAAAAAGGATGTTTTTATTTTTTTCACTATTGTAAGCCTATGAGAATTGCGGATTGGCTGAATCAGCAGTGTCACTTTAATGTAATGCCGGACAACTTTTTCATTTGTTCTAACACAAAAAATGACTAAAATGTCATTTTTCCCCCAAATGAATGACTCGGGTTTTTTTTTCCATTTCGCCATTCTGTTTGGGTTATCTTTTCTGCTTTCATACAAATAAAATTATTACAAGGGTTGGATTACCCTTCAATGGTAATCAGATATGTCGTTTTGCATTTTGAATCCGCAATTCCACCGAGAATCGAGAGTCAACAAATTGGTTAAACCGACTTCCCTATTCGTAACAACCATTAATTGGTAAAATGACACAAAACAATGGATAAGGACGTAAAACAAGGTAGAAGTAATTTATATGTTTAATTAAAAGAAAAGTATAAAAAAGGGTGAAAAATGTATTGACTAGAGAAACTCTGAGTCAATATAAACAAAAACCTATACCCTCAACGTTTACTATTAAAACACAACGAGGAATGATCTATTCATAGTTAATATTCGACTTTAAACCAACATAGTTAAAAGAATTGTTAAGAAACAAACATGCATTGAAAAGGTAATTTAGCGGGAAATGCTGTTTTGACAAAGATGTATTTTTAATATAATATTTTCACCTTATCCCTATTATTCCTTAGCACTACATGTTATGTTATCATACTGAACGTTACGTCTATTGAGAGATGGAAGACCGTTATCTAATTTACTTTTAAGCCCAGCGCGCACTAACGATTCTCCTGTGATCCGGTTTACGTAGTAAAGGCGGTTGTATTATGATATGGAAAAAGCAACCACTATCCTCTTGCTTTAGGTTTTGAATAACGATAAGAATATTAACAACTGCAATTTTAGTGCATTAGTCTCTTCTAGTTAGAATAAAAGCCGAATCTGCTTTAAATTTTTTACAATCGTACAACTGGCTTGACGTCACTACGATTCTATGTCGATTCAGGGTTTCCCCCTTCCATTAAGAAAGCATAAAACCTCTTTAAATTTAGATTTTATCAAATAATATTACTATTCAGATCCTCGGTCATTAACATTTTAAATTTTTGAATGTTCATATAAAAATTCTATCACAAATTCTTCCCAAATCGGATCGTAGTCATATCGTGTAGTGTGCGCCGGGCTTTAGATAGACATAATGCTCTTCTAGATATCAACGTATGATGGTAATGATAACAATATGGCATCAAATGTTTGTTTGTTTTTTCCATTTTAAATAATTAAGATTACACATCAATATTGTGGACTTATATTAAGCACTGTATATCAACCTTGTATTTTTACTTTATTGTTTATGAAAGATAATGAGTGCAGATTTAATACAATTTAAAAACAAAAGGAAAGTTTTGTTATTAGTGTTACAATTTTGGGGGCTTTAATCACAAAAGGATACAAATTGGCTTCTTCTCGATGTTATCAGAAAATAATCACATGAACCTACATTTATGATAATCCTTATTATTTACATGCTTTTCTTACTTTAGTTTCAGGTATAAATGACATTTTATCAAATTTTGTTCATTTTAGCAAGGATTGCGAAGAGAAATATAGATTTATAATTGTATAGCTGATTGCTTCCAATCATATTCTTGAACTTGTTTACTTGAACTTGTTTCTGAAGATAATCCCTTTTAAAACAAAGCACAATTGCAAAGACCTTCAGAAATTAACTCAAGAGCAATATTATTTGAAATCATTGTCTTACATCCTCCATCTTTGAATTACTATATTTTCCCAGAAATCATCTGAAGAATCTATGCCAACGTTTTGGGGTTTGACTTCTCCTTTAATTGAAAGAAGAACATTGAAAGCACATAAGAAATGTCTATTGTTAAAATACAAAACAGTATGCAGATGTTTAAAAATCAATCTATTAGAGAAAGAGTATGACATTATTTACAAGCACTTATTCTGCATAAGAGTATAACTGATCTACTGCTGTACATTTTCTCTTTCATTTTTTAAATGGAATAGAAACTGAATAAGAGATGTAGATTATGCATTACAAAATTAACAAAACACACAACTTTAAAAGGTTCACGATCGCAAAGACTTTAAAGAAATAATTCGAATAGCAAATTCAAAACCCTACTGTGTATGCCAAAGGAATCATATTCCGATTATTTAGTTTTAGTACATCGTTGCAATGTTCGCAGATTTCAATTGTTGATAGACAAGGCCATGACATTGCCTTTGGATGTTTTCTCAAAAGTAATTACGATCGTCTTAAACACACTTTTGCGAGAAAGACCGAGGATTCGCATCTTTTCACCACAATTCTACGTATACAGTGCATACTTATTGCTGTGTATATTTCTCCTATGACCCCGGTCACGTGATGCATATTCTGCATCCTATTGTCTGGAGAGGATGAAGGCAGCCAGCATGGCCACGCCCATAGCAACGAAGCTGGTTGTCACAGTGGTACCTCCATTGCAGAGGGCGGTGTTGCAGCAGTAGACACCGTCGGTCTGAGTACAGGCAGTAGCACATGAACGTACTACTGTTGATCCACTAACTGCTTTCTAAATGATAAAAGTAATAACAACAACCACAACAACAACATTAGTAGTGATGGTGGAAGAAGTAGTGGTGGTAGTCATGGTATGGGTAATACTACGAGAAAAAAATGATGATAATGATACTACTACCATTACGACTACTGCCATTATACTACTAATTTTAATAATAATAACAGTACTAATGATGATAGCAATGATAATGATAATTATAATAGTAGCAAATGAAACAATCACATTAATGATAATCATTACACAAATAATAATATTAATACTTGTAACATGGATTAGGCCTTTATCTGTTTTAGGATAATAATAATGATTATAATTTAATAATAAAATGAAATATTATAATATAATGACAATTCTTAACTTGCTGATATGATTGCATTGTTTCACAATTTGTATCATAATAACAAATGGTACTTGTATTTATATACAGTATATTGCTTCACCTATTGCACTAGTAGAGCTTGAGCAATTAATTTCAAAAGGATCTCGTGCCTTTCAAGTCTTATATAATAGTTATAATAATAATAATAATAATAATAATAATACAATAATAAAAATAATAGTAATAATAATTATAATAACAATAATTATAATAACACTTATAATAATAATATAACAAATATTAACAATAAAAATGAGATTGATGATAAAAAATGGTAATGATAAGGAGAATAATGATACTTTAAAAAATGGGTGCCATGAAATTGTGATCAAAACATTTCTGCTACTCCTGAGTCATATTTCGAATATGCATTTAAAGATCGTTCCTTTTAGGGGGCATCTTCTTCTATAATATTCCTCAACAGTACCATCACAAACATGAGAAAGCTCACAAGTTATGTTTAACCTTTACTAGAATACACCCTTCTCTTCATGGGAGTCATCATTACAGATATGTTTTTGAGTCAAATAATACTTGACGTTTACCGGAAAGCGAATAATATAAGGAAATAGAGCAAATGATAATCGTCTAGCTAGGTAATTGTCTTACCACACAATAGGTGTATGTAATCAAACTACTACCAGGACAAGTGTTTGATACACCTGTAGCAGACGAATCGAAAGGATCGTTACAACCCGCACCGGCACACGTGTAGCACTCAATGGCCCAGGTACCTGTGTTATTAAAGATAATGAACATATCATACATTTTAAAACGGGTTCTAGAAAAAAAGGCAATCAAATTGGTCAAATGATGATGCACGGCCAATGGGTGCACTCTTAATTTCAGCGAGTAAATTGTGCCGAGTAAAACAAGCTGAGTGACAAAATGAGCAATTCAGTACTCAAGCTGGAGTAAGAAATCAATTTTAGTGGTTCTCGTCATCCGAGTAATTTGTTACCTTCGATAAAAAGTTAATCAATGAATCAACATTGAGTAACAACTTCGTTTGTGTCAATTTTGAGTAAACTACGGTTGGGTATTACGCGGCGGTAGGTGATAAATAACTCAGCATTGATCTCTGACCTGAATTTACGAAAGATACGAAAGAACTGAGATAAATGTGACACATTGGGAAGAAATTCTGAGCTCATGGATCGAGCTTGGAAGAGCTCCAACCGACATTTCTAGGTAACAAATCCTCATGATAATATTAAAAGAGCTACCGTGTGATATTTAGTCAAGTCTCAAGGACACTGTGTTGATCAAGGTTGTGAAATTATTGTTGTCACTGTCGATGTTATTAATGAGATTGTGAACCTGGGCAATTCTCTAAGGGCGAGCGTGCATGCATTAATTTAGTGACCGGTAATAGCTAGCCTACTTTATTGTATTTCTATTAAACACGTATTGGCCTTGGGTAGGCCTTTTGATGCAGGTGGTTCTAGGACAATTACCAGCCGTACAATTACCCCCCCCCCACCCCAGAAAATAACCCTCTGCAGACAACCACCCCAGAGGACAATTACCCCTAGAAAATTACCCCCTAGGACTCGGAGTAGGACAACTTCCCCCCGAAAAAGACAATCATCTTTTATTATCAAAACCAATTAGTTGTTATCATCCTATCGAAACTTAATGCACATATTAACCTCTTTCTTGTTAATTCCTATCATGTTAATTGCATATCCAAATGTTCTTATTTTAGGAAGGAACTAGCTTGGACTTTTTTTCTGGCCTCCTTCAGAGGAAGGAGCCAACTGTTTTTGTTGGTGCTTTGAGAAACACCAAGGAAGCCAGGACAGTGTTATGTAGTCCTCGAGAGAAGCGCCTATTCATGCTCTTCATTGAGAGCAGCAGTTGACTACTGCTACAAGATGTTTCAAATACTACAGCTGGATTACCCTGCCCAGGCAGCTGTCATATGGGATTTCTTTGATCGTCTCATTTATGGAATTCGTACCAAGGATTTTATTAAACCATGGACCCTAGTACAGATGGACTAATAATGAGAGTCTTTCTTTATCACATCATGACCACCGCCACCTGATAATGTGTATGTTGATGAGGGCATTTATTTGACGCGACAATGTTTATTATGTAATCACGCATCATCACAGGCAAAGGAACTTTTACATTTCTTCAGATTCTTTTCGCTAGGCCAGGGCCCAGAGTATAGTTTCAGGATAAGTTTTTTTTATTTAAGACCAGTTAGAGGAGCAGTGAACCCCAAATTATCACAATGTGTGTGATATTAGATTAATTAGAGAACCTTTAGTTTTCACTGTGATTCAAACTGATTTTGGAAATTAAATTCCACAAATTATGTTACTGAATTTAAAATGTCGTGGACTTTATGTTATTTGCATAGTGTGTGAGTGAAGAACTTCAAATCAATGCTAAATTTGGAAATCAGGCAAAATTATGGTTTATATTCGCTATTGACAAATAATGTTTACCTAACAGCTGTTAAAAAAAGAACAATATTAATCAGCGGTTTAGTTAAACCCTTAGTCAAAAAGTTACAACCCTAGTTGAATCCACATTTGTTGTAATCAGTATTGAGTAAAAACATGTACTTAACTTAGTACATGTTTTTACTCAATATTGAATTAGCAACTAAGCGTTACCCAGAAAACATCATACTCAATATTTGAGCAAAAAATTGCTCAAACAATTTGAGTCAAAACATGTACTCGTTAATTGAGTAAAATTTGGCTCAACTCATGAGCAGTTTCTTACTCGACATGAGTTGATTACGTTTCTACCCAGATGCTGAGTAAAAAAGGGAACCGCTCAACAAAGGAGTAAATATTGAGTAAAGGTTGACTCATTCAAACTGAGCAGAGATTTAGTCTTTTATTGAGTAATATTTTTACTCAACAGATGAGTAGATTTGTTACTCAACACATGCTGAGTAAAGTTTACTCAAAAGTTGGGTGGTTCCCTTTTGACTACTTAAAAGAGCAAGATTTTTACTCAAATTGAGCAGTTTTTGAGTGATGCGTAGAGGGGTATCGCTGAGGCGGTCAAAAATAAGTACCAAGTTATTTGATTTGTTTCCCTTTTTAACCCTTTCAGTGAAATTTATTTTACATATCTACAATGCTCACAATAACATATATACATATAATATTAGAACATTATCTTAGCATATCAATCAAAGCTTTTAACTGTTTTTCATTTACCTTTGCTTTCGTTTTAGAAGTTAAACGTGACATAAATTAATACTTCAAATCAGTTTTAAAAGTTCTACCATTCATTTTGATAGATTATAACCCTCACTAACAAATAAAAAAATTCTTAGGAAAAGGAAGCCCAAATACTCTTTCCACTGATTCATGATTACATTTGCCAGATGACATACCGGGGTACAAAATGTCAAATAAACACAGAATCCAGTAATGACGAATTAGATTGTTTTTATAATTTCCGCTAACATTTATCCGCTTACAGCCGGTATATATAAAATTGTAACCGAAATGTGAGTTAAGTATAAAACATATGTTTCTGAAGCTAACGGATAAGCTGAGTAGGGGAATGGATTATAGTAAATGGGGGAAGAGACGAAGGGAATGAGGAAACGGATGAACTAAATAAGGGATGGACATAAGTAATAAGGGGAGAATTTAAAAGTGAATTATGGAATCAAATAAGGGAATTAGCAAAGGGATTAACTGAATCACGAAATGGATTAAGTTAATAAGTGCAGTGAATGGGAAAAGCGATTAAGCGAAGTCGGGAAGGGATTAAATGAATTTGCAAAGGTATTAACTGAAAGAGGACAAAGCGATTAACTAAATAAGGAAATGGATTACGTTAAAGGGATCCAAAAACAGTCATACCAAGTTACTTTTATTTTAAATGTTAAGATATTCATATAAAATCAGTGAAAGTTTGAACAAAATCGGGCAGGGAATAAGGAAGTTAAAGCTTTTTAAAATAACTTGTCACTAGAGGGCGATATTTAATATGGTGACATCATTTATGGACAACTCTCCATGCCTTTTGTACTTCAAATTTCATGATTTTACCACTTTCTTGTGATTGAGATAATCAACTCCCCTGAAAGCAAGGTACAGAATGCAAAATGATATTGTACTTCTCATTTTATGAAGTCGGATCCTGAACATGAATGAATACGATGAAAATGAAAGAATTGTGAAATTCCATGGTCAGAGGGCATGGAGAGTTGTCCATAAATGATGTCATCAACTTAAATATCGCCCTCCGATGACAAGTTATTTCAAAAAGCTTTAACTTCCTTCTTCCTTGCCTGAATTCAATTCAATTCAATTCAATTGTATTTCGCAATATAAAAATCAAAATATACAAAGTAACAGTAAATTTTAACTATGTTTACAAAGGTTATATGCGGGGCTTTCCATGAAGGTTGCGAAAACCTGTGAAGTTGGATCGCCCATTAAAGAATGAAAAACAATACAAAAAAATATATAAAATATTATAAGCACACAACAATAAATTGAGTAAAATAAGCAAAGTACAAACACTTCAACTATATATATAAGACAAGAGAAAGTAAAATAGAGAGAAGGAACAAAATATATAAAGGGGGAAAAGAAAGGAAAAGAAAACAAAATAACAATGAAAGAGGGTTCAGATATAAAAATATAAAAATCAACAACTGTGCTGATTAATAATTATTTAGTAGTCAGATTTTATATTGTTTTCTGAAGGAAGATATGAATTGTGATTTCGTTTTAACTTGGGGAATCATATTCCACTGTTTAGGACCTAGATGACTCACTGATTTAGCTTCATAACTAGACTTAACAGACCATAAATGAAATTTGTTGGAAAATCGTGTATTATAATTATGAATTTGACTATTATATTAAAAGAAGGTCTGAAAAGGGGGCAGGTAACAACTTGTTTTTATATTTGTACATGAACGTTGCGATTTCTTGCTTATTTATATCATATATATTTAATAACGATAGCTTCTTAAACAGAGGTGCGGATGGTGCTAGAAAATGACATTGGATAATGAATTGGTTCAAATTTTCACTGATTCCATTCAAATCTTTTAAACTTTACAATAAAGGTAACTTAGTATGAAGGTTTTGGTTCCCCTCAATATGGGCAGTTATTGAAGGAAGCGATCAAGTGAATGAGGTACAGAAATTAAATTTCATAACGGAGCAAGTTAGATTAATAAGGGCAGTGATTAGGTGAATAAGTGAACGGATTAAGTGAACGGGTAGTTACTTTAGTTAAAAGGGAGGGGATTGAGTTAATAACGGAATTGATTAATAAGGGCAAAGATCAAGTAAATAAGGGAAGGGATAACTAGAAGTAAATAGTCCTTACCTACGACCATTGAGATCAAAACAGTAACCAAGAATAACTTCATGACTAACTCGTCTGCCTGAACGTATTCTAAATGATAACACAAAAAGAAATGAAATGTATTTGATGATAATCAATAAACGATAATAATAATAAGTGCATGTTATTTAGACCTACACAGGATAGCTTATTATAATGATATGTTCATGTATATAGAGCAGGGATACAATTGGGTTTCGAAATAAAACTTGAAATTGATTTTTCGAATATATTTGTAATAGTATTCACGATTCAATTTTGATTACTGAAATTCAATGAATATTTCTATCCTTCACAAATAGAAAATGAACATACCATGATGCTAACATTCATAATTGCAGAAGCGGATCTAGAGGGGGGGTTGGGGGGGTTGCAACCCCCCCCCCCCCCTTGGGCGGCCCCCCCCCCCCCCCAAAAAAGGGAAAAAAATGAAAAAAAGAAAGAAAAAAAGAAAGAAAAAAGAACGCACGCTGGAGAGAAACCCTTTCAAGTGCAAATATTGTGAGAAGATATTCAACTCATCTGGTAACTTAACCAAACACATAATAACTCTGGATATAACTATGTATTAAACTGTTACTTGATTTAAAAAGACGTTATCATGCACTGCTTTTTATGGTCTCCATTGTGTTAATAGATGCCAGGAAAACATCACTTACGGGGTTCAAATAAACACCCCAAAAAAAATCGGTTCGCCGCTTCGCGGCTCGTGGACGATGCTCCGCATCGTCATTATTTTGGTCAAACCCCCCCCTTAGCAAAAAGCTAGATCCGCCCCTGAATTGTATGTAGAAAGGAGGCGAAATTCTCTAAAACCACACATCTTGAAAAGGAAGAAGGCAACAAAAAAAGAGTACAACCAGTACATTGTTAACAAAATAATACTTTTTATTTAATACAGTTCTACCCAAACAATATATATATA
Organism: Strongylocentrotus droebachiensis; assembly: GCA_035222895.1. Classification (NCBI taxonomy): domain Eukaryota; kingdom Metazoa; phylum Echinodermata; class Echinoidea; order Camarodonta; family Strongylocentrotidae; genus Strongylocentrotus; species Strongylocentrotus droebachiensis. Next base: position 21,846 of record JAVYIG010015255.1, read on the forward strand.
TTTAGGATTATCCAAATTGAATTATTTGTTTTAGACATATATATAGATAGATGCATAATTTATACAATTACATCGAATTCAAGGATTGAGTCTGGTGTCGCCAAATCCACTGGCCCATCTCCGTGCAATTGGGAACTCTTAATTTAACCTATACACAACCGTAATTGTCTCGTTCCCTTTCGTATAATATTTATAAATATATGTGTGTGTGTGTGTCCTATTCATCATTTGGTCTAATGTTGGTCAAATGACTTTAGACCATATAATAATTACACCAAATAGCAATAGAAAGCAAAGGCTTTAAGGAGTGATGTGGTATACTTGTGAATGCCCGTAACTTTTATACAAAAGGTTCCGGGTTCGATCCTATTCTTGAACACATTTGTCCCTCACGACCAGAGAATCCTGCATTCACCACTGAAAGTGTGAGTTGCATACATTTATATCACGCAACTTATTTTCTTATTCTACAGCTACACTAGTGTTTGCAAACGGAAATTGTAGCTGTTTTAAGTGTAAGATGCCGCCAAATTGATTTAAGCTTATTTTAATCTAAGCGTAAAAGTGAGAAAAGCACATCAGTGAAAGTTTGAGCAAAATCCGATTACACGTTAAAAAAAAAGGTCGTGATTTCTGTATAGAATTTTGTATGAATTAAAAAGAATTGACAACCCTGTTTCTTTTCTTTCCAGGGGTTTGCGTTAAGAAAAAAACATACATAATTTATGTGCAATTGAAATAATGTTGGCTGCTTCGACTATAATTGGATATTTTCTTTTGAGAAAATATCGAATTTTATCAATTCTTAATACAAATCGAGTGAGAAGAGACCTGGGAAAAAACGTCACAGAGTTTCTAATTTTTGCTTGATCGAATCCAACTTTGAACATTCATAGCTTTTGTTATTATCACATTTTCTTCATCCCTTCAATGATTCGTTTTTCTATTTCTATTCTTGTTACCAATCCAAACAGGATTTCCATGAGCAGTATTATTGCATTGCAATTGCTCTGAGTTGATTGTCTAAAATTTAATAGGGTTTTTCAAAATTCAAGATTCAAGATTTATTCATTCCATTCAATAAAAAAAATATGTGTATATAAAAGATAACACAAGTGTAAACAAAGAAGAAAGAAATACAAGTTATACAAACATCAGAAGGTCACTGATTAGTTTATTTAAAGGTAAAGAAATCAAATGGAATTTGGGTCACTGCAAAAGTTCAAATAAATTTGAACTTGTCGAGGCTGTGCCAAATGTTTGAATTAAAATATTTTTGCAATAGATAACTATGTACATAAATAATTTACTGGACAATAACAAAACAATACAAAACGAAACAAATATATATATATATATATATAAGTGAAGAAGGAACAACAACAAAAAAACAAAACAAATCTTTTTATCACATAAAATAGTATACAGGGGTTATGTACTCGCTAATAAATGAGTTTACGTTCAAAATATACACTTTGTTGAACAAACAAACAAAGAACAATTATAATGTATCGAACTGAGCTTAGTATTAATGTAGATCATGACTTACCAATGAATATATAATGAATCGAGATGTGTATGCGTGGAGACCCGACTGGGATTGAAATTCCTGCCGAAAAAAAGACCTGGTTATCACTGTGGCATCAATCTCACTAATGAAGTGATACTGGAAATGCAGATATCATAAATACAGTACAAGCACACACAAGTACACACGCACACAAAAACGCGCACACGTATAACATGTACTTTATCGATAGCATCGTTCAAGAAATATGTTAATTTGTTTGACCTCACTTTGACCTCACTTTAATTATGCAGATTTATGAACGACGCTACTCGCTCAAAGCGAGAAAGTTTAGTTCAAGGAAAATGGGGGAGTATGGTTAATTTGTTTATAAAATATATATTAATGATTGGGAACTAAATAACCAAGCAGTTTCTTAAATCAATGGTATTGATATTCCGGTGAATTACTGTTTGGTCTACAACCAGTTGGTCTACTTCCCAATTAGTATATTCCCATATGGTCTTCACACACCCGTCTACAATAATAATAATATTGACAGTGCGTATATAGCGCCTAACACTCACTTTGTCAGAAGTCTCTAAGCGCTCTACAATAATGCAGCATAATTACCCTGGCTTTAGCAGTGCAGTTGTTACGCGCGCTGCGTTTCAAGGAATAAATTCCTACCAGGTACCCATTTACTTCACCTGGGTGGAGTGTGGCAAATGTAGATCAATGTCTTGCCAAAGGACATTAGTGCAGCGGCGGGACTCGAACCACATGGTATAATCCACATGGTATAATAATTATTTCGCGTACTTATCATTTTGTCTAATGACCATTTAGGCTATAATAGTCATTTAGTCTAATTTCCATATTGTGTAATATCCAATTAGTCTAGTACCCATCTAGTCTATTATTCATTTAGTCTAATAGCCAGCTAGTCTTATTCCCAGTTTGTCAAATGCCCACTTCGTTAACCACCCATTAGAGTCTTATAATCATTCGAAGATTACCATTATGTTTAAATGATTATTAGACGAGATGAATATTACACAACATGGGCATTGGACAAACTGGAAATTAGACCGACTGGAAATCAGACTAAATGATCAATAGACCAAATGATAAGTAGACGAACTGATTAAAGACCAAACGACAATAAACCGTTATTAATTATTGCTTAACCACTGCGTAACGTCATCTTTGTATACGTTTTGCTTCATGCAGAGTGCTGGTATATTGCATCCTTAAAGACCCTGTGGAAAGTGAAAAATGAAATAGATGAACTGTTTATCAAAGGAAAGCTTCCCTTCAAAAAAACCTAATGGTAAATGAATGGTGTTTGAATGGTAGCATCAATGGTAAATGGTATTTCAATGGTGTGCCAATGGTGGATTCTGTATGGTGAATGGTGTTTCAATGGTGGTGTATGATGGTGAATGGTGTTTCAATGGTAGAGTCTGTATGGTGAATGGTGTTTCAATGGTGAATGGTGTTTCAATGGTGGCGTCTGTATGGTGAATGGTGTTTCAATGGTGGTATTGTATGGTGAATGGTGTTTAAATGGTAGAGTCTGTATGGTTAATGGTGTTTCAATGGTGGAATTGTATGGTCAATGGTGTTTCAATGGTGGCGTCTGTGTGGTGAATGGTGTTTCATTGGTAGAGTCTGTATGGTGAATGGTGTTTCAATGGTCGAGTCTGTATGGTGAATGGTGTTTCAATGGTGGAATTGTATAGTCAATGATGTTTCAATGGTGGAATTGTATGGTCAATGGTGTTTCAATGGTAGATTCTGTATGGTGAATGGTGTTTCAATGGTGGAATTGTATAGTCAATGGTGTTTCAATGGTGGCGTCTGTATGGTGAATGGTGTTTCATTGGTAGAGTCTGTATGGTAAATGGTGTTTCAATGGTCGAGTCTGTATGGTGAATGGTGTTTCAATGGTGGAATTGTATGGTCAATGGTGTTTCAATGGTGGCGTCTGTATGGTGAATGGTGTTTCAATGGTGGAATTGTATAGTCAATGGTGTTTCAATGGTGGCGTCTGTATGGTGAATGGTGTTTCATTGGTAGAGCCTGTATGGTAAATGGTGTTTCAATGGTCGAGTCTGTATGGTGAATGGTGTTTCAATGGTGGAATTGAATGGTCAATGGTGTTTCAATGGTGGCGTCTGTATGGTGAATGGTGTTTCAATGGTAGAGTCTGTATAGTTAATGGTGTTTCAATGGTCGAGTCTGTATGGTGAATGGTGTTTCAATGGTGGAATTGTATGGTCAATGATGTTTCAATGGTGGAATTGTATGGTCAGTGGTGTTTCAATGGTAGAGTCTGTATGGTGAATGATGTTTCAATGGTGCTGTATGATGGTGAATGGTTTTTCGATGGTCGAGTCAGTATGGTGAATGGTGTTTCAATGGTGGAATTGTATGGTGAATGGTGTTTCAATGGTGGAAATGTATGGTAAATGGTGTTTCACTGGTAGTGATTTTGAGAAAACTAGGTGTCCCTTATACTTTGAACTACAATTTGCTCTGTGATTTCGCTTTATTTCTCGCGAATTTTTCTTCATGATCAACGTTTCAAAGCTGACAAAATGCAAGGAATAATACCCTAGTCCTCAGGAACGATGATGGATCTTCAGTTTTTTCTTCAATTTGGAGTAATTTTGGATCTGATATGTGTCTCTTTACCGTGAGTAACTGCTGTTTTGTGCCCGTGGTCCCACTCATATAACTCTGTGATGTACATTATTATACATTTGCTTACATGAACATCTGTTATTGTTAATTAAAGCAGCTTATAAATCATTCTATTTTATTGCAAAAAATTGAAATATTACAGTATTAGGGGCACACCTTTAGAATTTGTATCAAGTTATTTATCTGATCGTAAACAATTAACAATTATTAATGAAGCTGCCCTTACAACAAAAATGTTCAATGGTATACCATTCGGAAGTACCACTGAAAATACCATACGGATACCATTCACAAACACCATTAAAATACCATTCGAAAGTACCACTGAAAATACCATACGGATTCCATTCACAAACACCATTTTAATACCATTCGGATACCATTGAGATTACGCTCGCAACGTACCATTGGGCACCATTCATCTACCAGTAAAATACCATTCAACCTAATAATAATTTTTTGAACGCCCGATTGCATAATCACCAATGGTATATGAATGGTACTATTTACACCATTGAAATTTGAATGTGAAATATGCAAATTTTGTAACATTAATCTACCATTCACCATTGGCATGGTAGGCCAATGGTGGATGTTGAATGGTAGGCCAATGGTGGATGGTGAATGGTAGGCCAATGGTGAATGGTGAATGGTAGGCCAATGGTGGATGGTGAATGGTAGGCCAATCTACCATTCACCATTGACCTACAATTCACCATCCACCATTGGCCTACCATTCAACATCCACCATTCAACATCCACTCCCTCTCTCTCCCCCCCCCCCCCCTCTCTCTCTCTCTCTCTTTTCTTTCTGTCTGTCCCGCTGTCTCTCTCTCTCTATCTGGCTGTCTCTCTCTCTCTCTCTCTCTGTTTCTCTCTGCCTTCTTTCCTCCTGTCTCATCCCTCTTTCTCCATGCAATGTCATCATTCCCTCCCATATGCCCATTTGCTGGTATAATGGTATATACCTGTACCTACTACATAACATGACATAACGCTCTATGGCAAACAGCAGGTGCCTGCGAAAGATATCGTTGTTTAGTCAAAAGCCTTCGCACATGATGCTAGTGTAGTAGTGTAGCATTTTAAGGATTAACCTGCCCAAATGATGTCATTAATTAATTCGGGGATTCCCCGAACCGGACAATGTGCGGTCATTTGCCTCCGCGCTGACCTCTGTATATATAGACCTATCAAAATAAAAATGAAATGTAGGTTCTCGCCTTGGGGACCTTTTCGTCAATATGGTATCGCAAAAAAAAAAGTTTATATATATACAGTGCGTCCCAGAAAAAAACGAATCCGAGAAATATCGATGTTTTATCATAACTTAATCACATTTTTACATAATAGCAGTGAAGGGATGTTCCTTTGTCTACCTGAGGAACTGTATATTTTGTCCGCTTTCTTTGTCAATCATATTCATAGTGTTACTTCCCTCACTGCATTTCGTGTCTATTTGATTTCTTTAAAAAAAAATCTAAATCTTCCGGCGATCTATACAAGTCGAAATCAAAAGTGGTAATAAATAACTTTTAACGCCATTGTGAAGAACCTCGAAAAGGGTATTTTTAGATCTCCTTTTGCGACACTGGCTGCTATCTAAAACGCAAACTACATATTTGCGTATACATTGCAAACAATAATGAACATAAAGTTCTTGTAAGAGGAACAATGGCAGAGTTTCTTTGCTCTCGCTCTCTCTCTCTCTCTCTCTCTCTCTCTCTATCTACCTACCTACCTACTGAGATGACAAACCTACTCATGCTACCAGTCTGATATCACTTTAATAATCTATCTATTTCAATCTCACACTCTCCCCTCCCCTCCCCCTCTCTCTCTCTCTCTCTCTCTCTCCTCTTCTCTCTGTATGATCTTCTCTATCCCTATTCTTTCTTTATATCTTTTATTAATTTCCATGTTTCTCTTTTTCTCTACATGATAATCTTCCTCTCGTTCCATATTTATCCGTCCTCTTTTCCCTTTTTTTCATGTTAATTTCTCTCCTTCTCTCCCCCTCTCTCTTTCTTTATTCTTATATCCCTCTTCTTTTCCTCTTTTCATATCGATTTCTATTAATCAATCATATTTAATGTACCGTGTAAGCTCTACCGCCCCACCCCCTCCCCTGTACCCTCTTCTAACTCTACCTATCTTTCTATCTATCTCTCCATCAATCCATATAACTCCATATCTCTCCTTCCTCTTCATTTATTTTAAAATCCAAATCTGAAGGTGTGAATGGAGCCGCTGGCAGGAAGAAAAAAAGTCGGAAGTGACATTACTTCTCCTCAACCTTGGCCTATTTCTTCATTCATCTATATAGCTATTGTGCTTGTGTATGTTCTTAGTCATAATATAAGGGGAAGAGAGCATTCCCTTTTGTTAAGTAGTTTCCCCAAACACACGTTACTGCCACATATTTTTTATTATTTCCTGCGCTTTTCGGTTTCATATTCTTTTGACTGCTTATATTCATATTGCAATAAATACGTACTCTGTCGACATTTCCTTCGTTGTCATAAGTTTTCTTTCTTCCTACCTTTCTTCTTTGTACCCCCCCCCCTAATCTCCCTTCCTCTACCCCATCCTCCTACCCCACCCCCCTCCTCCTTGTCCTATACCGCTGCTGCTACTTCTTCTACTACTTCTTTTAAACAATTTTAACGATTATACCTACATAATCATAAATAATCTAATACTATCAAAAACAAAATTAAAAACATAATAGATAATACATATGTAACAAAAAAATAGTCATGATAATATTAATAAGAACAAAAAAATAGTCATGATAATATTAATAAGAACAAGGATAACAATGATAATAATTACAAGAATAAAATCAAAAATATTTTCAGTTCTTAACAGAAGTCTTCTTTCTCGGCTGGATTGTAAAATAATAATACAAAACGAATTTAAAAGTTGGAAAGAACAATTTTCATAGCGAGCGAGGAAGGAAGAGCTTATAAAGACATCAGGAAATCTCGATTTTCAGATGTTTTAATAGTTTAAAAGGAAACAAATAGCCCCCCGTTTCCAGGGAAAGCTGTAAGATATATTTCGATTGGCTTTGGCACCATCGGACAGGACTCGTTCTTGGTCATCTAGGTTTATTTTTTGAGAAATTCGAGGTCCTTGCGTTCTGATGAGAAAACCCTGAGAATACCATGCATGATCCAATTTCATGAGCTGTGGTGACCGATTTGTATAGCCATTGTAAAATCTGGTCTTTTCGCATGTTTTCCTTCTCTCTCTCACCTCTCTCTCCTCTCTCATTCACTATCTCCTTCTCTTTCACTCCCCTCTCCCTCTCCTTCTCTCCCATTCCCGCCTCTCTTTCTCTCTCTCTCTCTTTCTCCCTGTTTCTCTCTCTACACTCTTCCTCCCTCTTTCTTTCTCTCCCCTCTCTCTCTTTCTCTCGCCAGCAAATTATTTTCTTTAGTGAATTACATTGTCTCCTCGATTCATCCTGTAAATTAGTATACCGGTAACCCCAGATATCATGACACAAACTTGCATGTAACTGTGGAAAGATTGTGGAAATTTCTGATGCACATCATGGCAAATTTCCGTTTAATCATGGCAAAGTCGAAGGAAAGGTGAATGCAAATGGAAACTTTTGCCGACTAATTCGTACGGGTTTGCAAGGCAGCTTGAAAAGGGATTCGATCGCTAAAGAGCTAACGGATACTGGCGTAGCGTGCGCCCAGTCATGAAGGGGCGGGGGGGGGGGCTTGTCTTTTATCTCATGACGGGAAGTTCAAACACGAAGTCAGTCAGGGGTGCGGCGTATTTCTTTTATACCTCTCTTTCTTTTTACCATTTCTTCACCCCATCCTTTTTGAGAGGGTATGGGGGGGGGGGGGGGTAAGTGTATCTACGCTACAGGAAACTAGTCTTGACGGGCGGTGGTAATTATTTGAAGAGTTTCAGTAGTAGGCCTATGCTTAATATCATCTAGGTTCTGAATTTATATTCTGTTTAAAAATAACCCCCCCCCCCCAAAAAAAAAAAAAAAAAAAAAAAAAAAAAAAAAACACACATACAAACGAACAACGTAACAAAAACAAAAACATATAAACGACAGCCTTAGTAAATGTATTCGGATGTATAGCCTGCTCTGTTGTGCCTTTCCAGCACACGTGATGTATCGAGGGGGTCGAATGGGTTAGGGAATAAGAGGGCACTATTTAACGAGATCACACATATGGGGAGGGGGTGCGATTACAAAATAAACTTGGACCTTCACAGTTCCTGCTGTATACAACCTCGATTCTATTTTAACTATAATTAATATGATGAGAAAACAGGCATTGTTTTTTTTCTCGAGAGTTGCAGAACAAATGACCAAAACTCTTTGTATACAGTGTTGAGGACACCTCAAACAAATATATTGTGGTTGAAATATAACTTGTATTATTGCGAGGGACTAAATTGTGTAATTAGTCTCGTTATGTGATAGGAATGTGCCTCATTGTAAACCGAAAGATAACAATCTGCTCATTTGAGCCAAAAATTCAACTATTTAGCGTGCTATGATCCAGTTTATTCTATAAAAAGGTTAACGACATAGTAGTTGTTGATAAAGAATTCATTTTCGTGTCCTTATCAAATGTGATATAATCAAAACTAGACCTGTGGCTAAATTGTAATAATTTAGAGATTTAGCTCACAACCAACACATTTTTGGTTCGTAGAAGTAATAATAGTGCTCTCAATTGTTCATTGTTAAAAAAAAGAAACTTCACTAGTTGAGTGCACAAATTGCCATTGCTTGAAAATTATTGTTTTGTGATGAAATGTTATTATATGGTACTGTATGATATAGCTGAAAAATACATCTGTCAATCATTAGTGAGCTAACACGAAACAGTGGCATGTTGCTTCACCAGAGCTGACCACCTGTTTACAATAGACCATACAATACCAATATAGGAGTTGCTATGTCAGACGTGCTGTACATTACCAGGAAAAGAAAGGTAATGTAGAGGTATTGTATTAAAGAATGCCGTTCTTTTGTAAGCACGTGCTGAAGGGGGAAAGTTACATACCACTTTCTCTTTAATGATTGACAGATGATGTCACAAGATGAATGAGATGTGTAGCACTCTTAGGGTGGAGCGTAGCGGGTCTGAAAATAATTGTTAGATGTTTGAATAACAAAATATGAGTTGTATGCAGCCCTGCACATCAACAGGTATCAACTTATATTTGGATTTCACCCAACCTTTACAATATCATTTTCAGGGGAAACTGTGCCTGGTACGAGCATTACTGCGGTCCCTCTAGTCTTGTCAAGTTCAGACCCAATTAGTTCCAGTATTGTGAACATTTAAACCGCATCCAATTCTCTATGTGTAAAAAGTACGTTTCCGTTGTGATTGTATTGATTAAGAGTTATAGTGGCAGTGATTCACGATATTAATTTAATTGAATTGATTTTCTTCTGCAACAGACAAATCCAATTACATTTCAGCGATTCAACATATATTGATTATAATGATTATAGAAATGTTGACATTGAAACAAGATGTAACTAATAGCACACTACCGACAAGTATTCATTAAGAAATATACAGAAGGACTTTCATAATATTACTGTGCAAATGATAAAATGTTCTGAGTGATTAAGTTCATTCTAGTTAATATATTATTCAAAACTTTGTTGTTGTTTTTTTTACTGACAGCCACAATCTGATTATTTACTTGATGCTATTTTTCTGGATCAGTAGGAGTCTGGGGTTGGACGACACAAACATGCATGCTCCGGCGATAATTTTGTCCGCTGTCAATATACGCTATCCGAAGCACAGTTGAAAGGGAAGGGGAGGGAAGGGGATGGTGGGGAAGGGGATAATTGAGGAGATCGAGTATAGTTATTAGACAATACTCCGCCCTAGCACCAGGATAGCAAATGTATTAACGCCCCCATGAGAAGATCATATTTTGTATATCTGGATAGCAAATTGAAACTTAATTTCACCGAGTTCGAAGAATTAGGAGCTTATCTTTAGAATTGATCTTTTACTTTCACGGTGAATTGTCGTTTGGTCTACAACCAGTTCACTACTACCCATTTGGTCTATTGTTCATTTACTCTAATAACCAGTTAGTCTAATTGCCAGTTTGTCTAATGCCCATTCCGTCTACTATCCGTAAGGTCTAATGATCATTTGATGAATAATATTATTTATGATTAAATGATCATTAGACCATATGGAAGTAGACGGGCTGTGTGTAGACCATATGGATATGACCAATTGGGTCGAAGACGAACTGGTTGTAGATCAAACGGCAATAAACAACTTTTACGAGGACAACACAGACTGCAAGGGTTTTTCTTCTCTCATAAATGTCCGACCCCCCCCCCCCCCCCCCCCCCCCCGTCGTTGCTAGCACTTGGTACTGTTGCTGTACCCTTGGGACGAGATTGTGATAGAAAGAAAGTGCGAAGGTAAAAGACAGAAAGTAAGAGATAGATAGACTGAGGGGAGAGAAAAAGAGAAAGAGGGGGAGGGTGAGGAGGAAAGACAGGGAAGACAGGACAGAGGGATGATGGGAAGATAGTGGGGATGGGAGAGGGCAGAGAGCGAAAGAAGATGAGAGAGGGAAAATAAAGAGGAAAGAAGGAGGAGAGAGCGGAGAGGGGATGGGGTGTCAAAGACACAAGAAACCACTTTGGAAATATTTTACGAAGGGGGCGATCGTCCGGGTAATATCCCTAGGGTCTATTTTCATCCAGGTGAAGTAGCCCAGGTGTAGTTATCCGTGGGTAATAAATAATAATACTCAGTTTTTATATAGCGCAAATTACAATTAAGTCTCTAAGGGCTGTGAAAATAGAAAAAATTCAAGAAGTGAGTACAGAAGAAATGAAATGATAAGAACATAATAGGATGATGAATATCCAAACTGAAACTACATGTACATGTATAATACATTGTATTGTATAAAGAATGGTACAATACAAAATTACAGTATAGTCCGGGTGGTGATCCCTGGGCGGTAGATTTTTCCGGATGTATAGTTAGTCGTCCGGGGGAGGTTGCCCTAGAATCATACTTTCGATGTAAAACGGCCTTGTTAAGTGCATAACCATCAATTACTGACCTTACATCAGATCGAAAAAGAAATACATATAAAAAGATGTTTGTACAGATTAGATTTCTAACGATTTCGATAAAATTTCCAAGGCCTCTTCCTATGTCTGTTATCTCTCCTTGTCATTCGCGGAGGGAAGTTCTAATATGGCATTGGAGACAATTTCATTTTGTAATTTTTTTTGTTATTTCCTGGCGGTCTGTTAAAGATACAGAAGCAAACTTCATTTGTTTTTAAGTAAACATTTTTATTGTTGATATGTTATTACAATTATTATTGGTAGTAGTAGAAGTAGCAGCAGCAGCGTTGCAATAGTATTATCTCATCTTATCTAATCATCATCATCATAATATGTGAGGCATATTTAATATATCCCTTTCACCTTTCTGCAAAAGATATAAATGACAGGACGAAACGAATACAGTCAAACCTGCCATAGCGACCACCTGACTTAGAAGGCCACCCGCCAATTAAAACCACTATGTTGTTTACCCCTTGTTGTATCCCATTGAAACATATACTAAATGAACCTGTCTGTAAACACCACCCACTTTCCGTGTCTCCCTCCAGCGCTATTTATATACAGGTTTCACTGTATATTAAAGATCAAAACTTAAAAAGCATTTTTTTTATTGAAACAAACTAATTTTCATTTAAAAGTACTATGTCCCTTTTGAAGCCAACCTCAAATGCTCTAGAACTTGGCAGGAATTATGAATATGTCATGTATGTCCTATCTGTGAAATTTAAACGTTAGCAGTGTCCTCATATTCAAATTATGCAAGGAAACCCCTTTACTTGCTAGACTTCACTGTCAGACACTATTGAGTGACTGACTGGCTTTTTCTTCTTCTTTGGTAATAACATACATGAAAAGATTTGTAAAGGGTACATGAGCATTTGTCTACATCAATAACCCACTTCTTGTGATGGCCAAGATTAAACTGATTGAATCTTTGCGCAGCATAAAACTTATGACCATTCGGTACAATTGTCTGAAAATCAAGACTATTACTTTTGGGCTCTATAGCCCTAAAGTCGATTTGACAACTAATAGTCGTTATTTTCCCACTTGAAGACATTTTCAAGCCCCACATTTTTTAGGGAAGTTCTAAATTAGTATTATCTTTCAAATGCAGTTGGAATTTAACATTTTCATTTTTTGGGCCTGCAAATGGGACATAGTACCTTTAAGGAATTGCAAATGAGTTCATCGAAATCCTGCATAAACACATATAATATTAGAATATCTATTAATCAAATATTGATCTTTTCGATCCGACTGGCGTATCGAACACTTGTTTCAGTAGTTTGATTCTAAACAGCTATTGCTTGGTAAGACACCAACTTGCATTATTTAGTATTTTTTTCCCTTCGCATATCTCGAAAAGGATATCTTTTTTCATCATTAATTTTTCATTCCTTATTCTTTTCTTCCTTCGTTTACAAACAGGATATATACTTGCACTCTCGCCAGACGATAATCATTTGGTCTATTTCCTGATATTTTTCGCTTCCTGGTTCAGGTTTATTGAACACTTATATTTTAAGTACAATCAACTGTTTGGTAAGACATCCATCCACTAACGTTTCTTTAATCTCATGAACAGGAATGTTCCCCAAGTATTTGTTTTCCCTTCGAAAGTCTCAAAAAGGATTCTTTTGTTTAAATATCATCATTAAGTGTCATTCCTTATTATTTTTGTTTTACTTCGTTTACAAACAGGATGTTTAATACGCCAATTGATAATCATGCATTCACTCTATTTCCTCATATTTTTCGCTTCCTGGTTCACCTCACGTATTATTTGACTCAAAAACATCTTCCATGAAGGGAAAGGTGTATTCTAGTAAAGTTGAAAAATAAGTTGTGAGCTTTCTCATTTTCATGATGGTTCTGTGGAGGAATATCATAGAAGAAGATGGCGCCTAAAAAGGAATGATCTTCAAATGAATATAAGAAATATGACTTAGAAGTAGCAGAAATGTGTTGATTAAACTTTCATGGTACCGATTTTTGTTATGATCATTATTGTCATTATCAATATCAATTTTATCATCAATTTCATTTCTATCGTTGATATTTGTAATATTATTATTATTATTATTATTATTATTATTATTATTATTATAATTATTATTATTATATTATTATTATTATTATGATAACTATAAGATATTACTTGTAAGGCGCGAGGTCCTTTTGAAATTAATTGCTCAAGCTTTACTAGTGCACTAAAGGTGACACAACATATTGACATAAAATTACCATTTCTTATTGTGATAAAAATTGTGAAATTATGCAATAATATAGCCAAATTATGCATTTTCATTATATTATAATATTTCATTTTATAATTATATTATGAACATTATTGTTTTCCTTTAAATCAGATATAATTAATGTTACAAGTGGTATTATTATTATTTGTGTTATGATTATCATCAACGTGATTATTTTGTTTGTTAATATTACTATTATATTTATTATTATCATTGCTATCATTATCAGTATCATTAATATTGTTAATAGTAGTAGTAGTAGTGGTAGTAGTAATGGTAGTAGTATCATTATCATTACTAATACCATAACTACCACTACTACTACTACCACCATCACTACTATTGTTGTTGTTGTTATTATTTTTATCATTTCGAAAGTAGTTAGTGGATCAACAGTAGCACGTTGGTGTGCTCCTGCTTTTGTTGAGGCCTGCGCAGGCGGTACCTGTACCTACTGCTGCAACTCCAACCTCTGCAATGGAGGTACCGCCGTGACAACCAGCTTCGTTGCTATGGGCGTGGCCATGCTGGCTGCCTTCATCCTCGCTAAACATAGACTGCAGAATATGCATCACGTGACCGGGGTCATAGGAGAAATATACACAGCAATAAGTATGCACTGTTTATTACGTAGAATTGTGGTGAAAAGATACAGAGCCTCGGTCTATCTAGCAAAAGTGTGCTTAAGACGATCGCAGAGACTTTCGAGGAAACATCGAAAGGCAATGTCAATAGCCTCGTCCTTCAACTATTTAAATGTGCGAACATTGCAACGACGTACTGGTACTAAATAATCGGAATACGATTCCCTTGGGATACACAATAGGGAATTTGCTATTGGGAAAAATTCTTAAAAGCCTTTGCGATCGTGAACCTTTTAAGGTCGTGTGTTTTATAAATTTTGTAATGCATAGCCTATATCTGTTATGTGGTTTCTATTCCATTTCGTTTTGTTTCACTTTGTTTTATGTTAATGATGAGGCTGACAGTTCAACTAGAAGAAACTCATTAAGAAATGAAAGAGAAAATGTATAGCAGTATAGATCAGTTATACTCTAATGCAGAATAAGTGATAGTAAATAATGTCATACTCTTTCTCTAAGAGATTGAATTTTAAACATCTGCATACAATATACATTCCTAACGTGCTTTCAATGTTTTTCATTCACTTAAAAGTCAAACCCCCAAAGCGTTGGTATAGATTCTCCGGCCAATTTCTGGACTAAATATAGTAATTAAAAGATGGGGGATGTTAGGAAATGTTTTCAAATAATATTGCTCTTGAGTTGATTTCTTGAAGGTCTTCGCTATTGTGATTTGTTCAAAAAAGGGATAATCTTCTGAAACAAGTTCAAGAACACGATTTTAGGCAAACATTTATGAAATTAGAAATCTAGTTTTCTCTTCGAAATCCTTGCTAAAATGAACAAAATTTGTCAAAATGTCATTTATACTTAAAACTAAAGTAATAAAAGCATAAACAAGATAAGGATTACCATAACTGTAGGTACATGAGATTATTTTCTGATAACATCGAGAAGAAGCCAATTTGTATCCTTTTGTGATTAAAACCCCAAAAATGTTAACACTAATAACAAAACTTTTCTTAGATATATTCGTAGA
>JAVYIG010015256.1:0-37065 GCA_035222895.1 Strongylocentrotus droebachiensis
TGCTTGTTACTTTACCAAGACTGGGCTAAATTTTATTATGACTCCAGAACCTTGCATGTGTTTTGAACTTTCTAAATTTAACTTAAATTTAAAGGTTATTTTTTAGATCAATTACTATATTCCATATTATGAGAACTTTACATCAGAAAAAATACAGTATCTGTTTTCAGTTTTACAATTATTTCAACTAAATCAAATTGAGTTCATTTACAAAGCCATCATGTATTGCGTTTAGTATGTGAATGTACCCTGTCGCCCCATAAAGTTGGAATAATTTGTTGAACCTCCTTTGAAGTCATGATTGTAAGACTTTAATTTATTCTTGATAGATGAAGTGTATATCTTCTAATTAATGTATATTCTGTATAAAATGTATACCGTTGCCCCAAATGTTTGAATAATCTTTAAACCTCTTTGTAAGTAATGACTGTGACTATATGTTTATTCTTGATAGATACAATGATATTTGCACGTAAAAGCATTTTCTGTTAAAGGTTGACTGTTGAACATAAAGATGGAATATTCCTTTATTTCAACCTCCGAAATAGATAGATAGATAAAGTTTATATCTCCTCATTAATTTAATATTCTGCAAGATTCACACAGTTACCCATAAAGTTGGAATATATTTGTTTAACCTCTATTCAAGAAAAAATGCTGACACGGTGGTTTATTTTCGATAGATAAAGTTCATATATTATCATAAAATGTATATTTGTCAATTTACACTGTGGGCCATAAACTTGGATTTTTTCAAACCTCTTTTCAATAATAAATGTGATGCTTTGATTTATTCATGTGATATCATCCGTCTATCATTAGTGAGTTAACAAGAGACAGTGGTATGTAACTTCCCACCAGCTCAGCACATGCTCACAAAAGAATCGCATTCTTACATACAATACCTTCACGTTACCTTTCTTTTCATGGTGATGCTTCAGCTCGTCTGACATAGCAACTCTTATGTGGGTATTGTATGGTCTATTGTAAATAGGTGGTCAGCTCTGGTGAAGCTACATACCACTGGTTCTTGTTAGCTCACTAATGATTGACATATGATGTCACAATATGAATGAGATCTGGAGCATATTTATGGGTAGAGCTTAGCAGGGTCTGAGAAAATATTATTTTGTAATATTTAAAAATCTATGAAATACATTTAGATGTTTGAATATCATAATATGAGTTATATGCAGCCACGCACATTGCCAAGAATCAACTTATATTTGGATTCCACCTACCTTTAACCTCCCCCAAAATGAAGATATATAAAGTTTATATCTCCTAATAAACGTATTTTCTGTCAATGTACACTGTTGCCCATCAAATTTTTTTTTAAAACGTCTTTTCAAGAAATGACTGTGACAGTGTGATTTATCCTCGATAGATAAATTGTCTACATTATATGTACATCTAATAATGTTGTTCACTTAGAACTGGCAAGAAATGATGCTATCATAAAGATCCAATATGCAACCGTTATGAGCAGCAACAAGATAAATATGAGTTTGTCAATGACAATAGCAGTTTCGCGCCAGGTGTCTGCAACCACTTCCGGGTCAATGTCGTCGTGTCGCACGTGACCGGGTCTGGTCTTTGGGTTGACTTGGTTTCCGTGGAGTAGCGGATTGCGCGTAGTATCTGGCGGGTCATCTTGCCTTATCGTAGTCCTTGATGAGCCGCCGGAATGGTTCTCTGTGGTTTTGTCTGATGAGATGTGGGTACTTTGAGTTCTTCGGCTTTTTCTAATAAAGGAGGAAGATGAAGACAGTAGAATAAGGGAGACGAGGAGATGGAGAAGAAAAGAAAGGTGGAGAGGAGGAGGAGGCGGAGGAAAAGAAGTACCATCAATATCAATCGGCCTATACGAAGAATTGCGTATGCGTGGTTATTTCGCAATTTAAAATTGGGCAACACTAAACGAGTACTACCAATAGCTTTCTACATTGTAGAAATTCGTTATATTACTTCCTACTTAGTACATAGAAGCTGTTAGATGAAAGCTATACCGGTTAATTGCCCAATGAGAGGTTGTCCAGGCGGTGGTTGTACGGAGGAAGGTGTCAGGTCGGAAGTTGTCCTGGGGTTGTTGTCTTTAATTATTCTGAGAGAAATATCAAGGAAATTCTTTCCTAGGTGGATTTTGTCTATAGTCATATATGTATTTGTCTGGATGCTTCCGTCCGGGGGTCAATGTTCTAAATGGCTAATTGTCCTTCAGCATGTATAGGGGGTAGTTGTTCTAGGTCGAGGTCGTTGTCCTGATCCTACTTTTTTGCATCGAATTTAATTCTTACTTATAATTTGCCTGCTGTGTTCTCAAAATCTCCTTGGTCCCTTGGCTGTTGTAGAGGGGGAGGACGGCTGGACAAAGCATCACTCTTCTAAGCAACCACGGAACATCGGTCTGTCCTCCCATGTGGTAGATCCGAAGAACAAAGATGGCACAGAGGACTTCTGCACAGCACATGGTAATCATGGTGTTGAAGAAATTCACTAAGAATGTGGAAGAGAATTTAAGACACAAAAGTGTTCAAAATCAGAAAAAACTATAGAATGACAGTACTTATACACAGTCATGTATGTCGGTCTATCCATATTATTGAATTGAATCTATTTTATTCTGCAACATACAAATCAAATTTCATTTCTACAATATAACATATACAAAATGTAACAAGATTTTTGTTATGGGTAAACAATATAATGATAATAAATGATGACATTAAACAAAAAATAAGTGATGATACGTTACCAAGAATTATTCATTAATACATTTTCAGAAGAAGAAGAGATATTACAGCGATTGCTTGCTACCGTGATAGCCCAGGGGAAAGGGAATGGGGGAGGGGGGGGGGGGGGTGATGATAACAAAACAGTTATTAAAAAAAAACTAGTGATGGTGATGATGTCGATGATAATGATGATGGTAAAATGGAAATATGCTGATTTAAATATGTCTGAAAACTAATATAAATATATAAGGGAGTTATAAAATATAGTGATGGATGTTTTATAGAATTCAGAAAATAATATCGAATATTAATTCAGCACTTGGAAAAGATCAAACAATATACTCTGATAGAAATGCTTTCTTCATATTGAATTTAAATGAATTTAGGGTTTTACATGAAGTTTATTGAGTCTGTAAATGCATTCCATAATTCCATAAATTCCATTCCATAAATAATGGGAGCCAGCACATATGCAAAACGTATTCTTGCGCATTAAATAGATAAGCCTAATTTTTGTCTTTGCACTTGAAACCCATACCAAGTAACAAATCGAAATGTATGACAAGATGAGCGAGTTGTAAAGCATAAAGGAATATTTTTTAGGAGTATAACCTTTGGTCTTATAAAGTAAGACAACATAAGATCTCCAGTCAATGCCATCGAATATCTATAACACAGGAGACATCATTTCGAACGCGTTATACCTGCTACAATCAGCCTCTATGGCGATCAGTATATGCGCCTGTAATTAAAAAAAAAATCGGAACTGTCGGCTTACTTTGATGTTAGTGTTTAATGCCAATCTGACGCGCCAAAGGCGTAGAGGACAAATAACGCTTCATGTGCAACGGTTTTATATGAATTAAGGTACAATTCTATTGAGCCAATCAATGACATCCAGGCGAAAGTGAATGCATATGACAGATCGACACAGCCGCATTCCCTTAACACAAATCGGCATTTTGACGCTGAGCTGCGATCGCAGAGCCATTACATTTTTTGAATGTTACAGAAAGTTTTCGTTGGATCTACACAAGCCCGTGACTGCGTATGGACCATTAGACTGGCTCCTCGTCAGTGACTGCATGATTGTACACTCTATACTGCGTCGAAAATCCTGGGAATTTAACGAATTAATTAGGGCAGAGGAATAATCCATCGTGTGAAACCGGTATTACGGAGTCGGGTAAGGAAATAGCAATTAATGTACTTTCTAATTACCAAGAATGGACGTTGTCTCTCCACTCGGTGGTATCCTATCGGCCACAAGCTGCTGGAAGAGGATCAACGCCAGAAGGTTACTGACCGCCAAGGTCACCTTCTCACCAGACGCTGGGTGAAGCCAACAGACGACCGTCATCAACAGGGTAAAAAGCAAAGCTGGAACGACGACTGTCTCAGTGTAGAAGCGGGACATGCGTCGAATGGTTATCTCGTACGATATGACGGACCAGGTGCGGTTATCGCAGCACATTACACTGTCGTGGTTACTCCCGACTGAACGCTCTAAGACCCATACTCCGTTCTGGGTGAAGATGTCCATGGTGGTGTCGCCATGTCGAGAGAGCTGGAAATGCACCTATGTCATGAGTAGGAAAGAATAATGAAACCAGATTACAATTCCGCACCCTCTCGAATAAACGGATCAACTGCGATAGATATTACTGTTATAGAACTTCTTTCAGCGATTCATGTATATTGTTGATCGTTTAGCGCTGATTAAGGATTAAGTTTCATGAAACTTGATTTCAAGTTACAGTAACTGTTATAAGCTCCTGAAATCCTTGCATTTGATTAGATGAGACCAAATTCGTCATAGAATATAAGCATTTGTTATTGATAACAAGCTTTATGAAACAGGGTCTTGGTTGTTATATCTTCATCTTTAAAGACTCGTCTACATCGCAAACGCTTCCCTGTTAACATCACCTTGCTTTCCCATGACCTCATAATTACATTCAGCGAGTTCTTTTATATATTTTTTTGAACAATTCAAGTATTGGTCAACTTTTACTTTTTCTTTTTCTTATATAGTCTTGACGCCCTTCTGGCTTTCAGCACACGACACCATGTTTTTGTCTTATGTTTTATGTATTACATGTTATACCAATGGAAAACAAATTTCTGTATTATATTATGGACAATAAAATCTTGAATCTTGAATCTAATATCAATCTCTCGATGGAGAGCATGAGTATAGGCGCTGCAAATGTTCTTCCCCCACTTGATATTGAGCCCAGTAAGAACAAGTAATCCTGAGTTTTGAGAGCGCAAAGATCTGTAATCATTAATAACAAACTCATATTGTACTATGAAGCAGAGCCATGAACGCAATATAGGACTGCAATGATAAGGAGTTGGGCTAATTCGGACCCGGGGATAACTCGGCCCCGCTTCAAAAACGGTTAGTTTTTGCAGCTTTAGGGTTAGGTTTAGGGTTAGGGTCAGGTTTAGGGTTAGGGTTGGGGTTAGGGTTAGGGTGAGGGTAAAATGACCCCAAAATGACCGTTTTTGCAGCGGGGCCGAGTTGTCCCCGGGTCCGAGTTGGCCAGGACACCATGATACGTACCATGTGTTTCATGTACGACCAGGGCCCGAAGGAGACGTTGCAGACTTGCACATCATATGGGAAGTAAGTAATGTCTACTTTACATAGAGACGTCACAATGGCTGGGAAGTACCAGTCCAAGGCGCCATCGGGGGACACCATAATGAACGTCTCTTGAATATTGATGAATTCCTTCTGAGCACTGGGGCAATTTACACAACATAAAGAGTATAGCTCCTGTTTAAAATACACTGTCGCTCATATAGTTGGAATATTTTTGTTTTACCCCAATTAATGGAATTATTTTAAAAATATTTATAAAAAAAACAGAAAATGCAATTAATTTTCAATAATTTATTGCATTTTACCCCGGTTCCCAACATAACAAAAACCTCTGTGTGCCCATGCCTTGAGCCATAATGCATGGCCGTCCAGGAGATTTTTTATTTTTATTTATGGAAACTGCCCCCTACCCTAGCCCCCGCTGCGTACAGTCACGGTTCAGTGACAAAGCAATGGCCTCGTAACTGTGAGGCCCCAGGATCAAAACCGTGTCGATGTGCTATGTTAGTGCCCTTTTGTGGGGCATTAATCCTCGTTACTGTCATTTATGACTTAAGGGCGTAGGTCCCCTAGTTGATAAGCATAGTAGCATACACATGCTTTAGCAGTCACGCAAAACACACATTGTCATATTATTATTCAATACAATCCGAGAATGTATACTATTATCTAGATCTTTTATTTTTAAATTATTTTTAAAATAATTCCATAAATTGGGGTAAAACTAAAATATTCCAACTTTATGAGCGACAGTGTATATAAGTAATATATATTGTTCTTAGTAATTCAGACATTATAGTGATATTAACACATGGATCCTGTAGTGAAGCGAGGTTTCCATTGGGGGATGGGAGAGAAAAGGGGGTGGGGGGAGGCGGTCAGCCGACCGAAACTTACCTACTGTTGTTATCATAATATTTTTTTACTTTTATTGTTATCATTATTATTGTTATTATCATCATTAACGAGTATTAATACATCATCATTATGATTAGGGAGGCGAGTTATCTAAGTCGGTAAAACCGCTTTGTAGGTTTCTTCATAGCGTATTAAAAGAAATAGTTGTGACACGCGCATTTACACGTAAACGAGACGGGTCATAGGTTAAATCAAGTTGCTCCAAATAATTCCCTTCCACGTACAATCTCTTTAAGACGGAAATATTTTGGAGCTTCGTGAAATGCCTGACCAATCTAAAGCAACTTCCGGTGTGACGTACTATCTATCTCTCTTAACTAGATATAGTTTTCTTACTTTTCGTAGAGTGAGATATCAGGTCGCCATACGTCACTTGGTTTAAGAGTAGTAATGTTGACTCCTCTGTAATCATTTGGGTCCCACGTCAAGTTCTCATCAATCCACATCTAAGGAAGATTGAGTTACATGTAATTGCATTTTTTTAAAAAAACCTCTTTTAGGGTATATCCGGTCACCTGACATCATATGGTAGAGACTGGTAATATTGACTCCTCAGTAATCTCTAGGATCGAATTACCAGGTGCTCATCAGGCTATTCATAAGTACAGTTATTCATAAGGACCGCTATTCATAGCGTGGAACTTCCTATACCTCCCTTAGTCACTGAATCATGACTGTACGCAGCGGGGGCCAGGGTGCGGGGCCGCCCTCACAAATACAAAAAAAATGCAATAAATTATCAATAATTCATTGCATTTACCCCCGGTCCCCAACAGGAAAAATTCCTCTGTAGGGTCATGGTTCAAGGCAAGGCCACACAGAGGATTTTTGAAACTTGAAAATTGCATTTATTTATAAAACTCATCGTTAATGAAAATGTAATACAATATACAACAATGGGCAAATAATTTATTCCAGACCAATGCTTTAAGTGAAAAGAACTTACATTTTATATTGAAACTGTTGCAGTTTGTACATACTTGTACATGAACTTGAAATAACAAGTAGCCTTGAAAGTGTCGCAATATATCATGTGTGAGTGAGCTTGAATTTTAATGGTGTAGGTTTGTGTGAGACTATATAGCCTTTACATTGTTTCATTACTGAGATATATCTCCAATCAAATCAAACTGAATGATGTTATCGAACAACTTAACAATATTAATATGGCTTAAAGTGACTCGGTAACATTTATGAAGGTTGATGAAAAAACTGCGTAATTTTTGTTTGAAATGTTACTTATTATATGCCTTCTACTATACTCTCTAACATGCAAAAAACTTTTTAAAAACCCACTGTGTGACACCATCTCACATTAAATTCTCCCAACCATTTTTGAATTTTACCAACCGTTTTTCCATGAAAATAAGACATATAACAGGCTTTAAAAAATCTTTCAACACTTAAATATCTGGAATGGTATAAAGACCCAACGCATTGCTTTGTGACAATTTCCATTCACCTAAAAAATATGTAATTCAATTGTAATAATAGAGTTGGGAGAATTAAGATATCGTTCAGATCTTATTTTCCCGAATTGTATTATTAATAATGGTCCGTTTTTACACACATTTTCAGATTATCTTTGATTGTACATTTAGCATTGAAGTCACCATTTTCTCTCATCTGAACAATGTTACCAAGTCCCTTTAATGGCGGTGGCACTAAGTTTAATGGTGTAGATTTGTTTGAGATTATAAGAGCCTTTACAATGTTTCATTAATGAGATTATTTTCTCCAATCGAATTAAACTGAGTGATGTTAACAGACAACTTAACAATATCAACCTTCCATTCTCCTAAATAAACCTGGGCAATCTCGGTCTTTCGATACACAAAAGGAGATTACTAAATGTTGTGCCTTGCTTAATGGCGTTGGTAAGCCTTACACTGTTTCATTAATGAGATATATCTTCAATCAAATCAGATTGAGGGTTGTTATCTAACAACATACCAATATTAATTGTCCATTTTCCTAAATATACCATTACACAGAATTATATTACTAAATATGGTGCCTGCAAGCTGGACGGGGATCGCATTCTGTTTAAAGAACAGACTGGTATTGGTAAAATTGCGGTTCAAGGGTTTCGGGTGCAAAATATCAATTTCAGAGGTTTAGATGTCAATACTTCGACCTAAATCTTACCATTCGCATGAAGTGGAGCACGATGATCTGCTGTTTTGCCTCATCCTATTTAAGAGAGGGGAGGGGAAGGGAGATAGATAGAGAGAGAGAGAGACAGAGAGAGAGATAGATGGGGATAAGTGAAGGTGATGTATTTATTCATTAGCACATATTCGAAACTAGTTGGCATGATTGTCTTGGGAAGAAATTTATTTGACAAAAGGAGGAATTGGCGGTAATCTATCTATCAATATAGCGGCCGTGAAAACACAACAAGAACATTTTTGATTATTTTATCGTTTTAAAGGTCAAAGCCCTAGTGATAAATGTATGTGATTCGAAATTCAAACTAGAGGCTTAAAGTAAGTCTTAAACTAAAGAGACTCTCATTGAATGATCCATTGCACCTCAGTTCTCTGAAGAAGAAAAAAACATTTCAAAAAGGCGATGGCAGAAGGAGTGATAGAAAATGGAAATATCCGCTTGCAATCTTTTCGAATCCCGTTTCCCATCCCTTTACATTCCCTTGCATTTTAAGAGATCCAAAAGTGCCTGGTATTAAACGAGGTTCATCAGATGAAAAAAATGGTCGTCGAAACCGAAGTTTGAAGGACGCCCTCTTTAAACAATACCATCATAATTTTGTTCTTCTTCTATACGCAGCAATGGGAATTATCTCCATACGTGTCATGATGTTCCAGAGAAACTTCGGTTCATTATGCGCTAAATAAAGCTATCTTTATTATTATTATTATTATTACAGTGGAATTTTAACACCAGATTTATAGACCTGACTCTATGGAACTCTATGGATCACCAACATAAACACGTTACCCCGATCCCTTTCCTCTCCCCCTTGGCCCGAAGATTATTGCCCAACTCACGAAGCCAATGAGTTCCTTTGGGAGAAGCCTGAAGAAGACTTCTGAGACGGTGGAGGAGTTCTTGACAGGCCTCACTGAGGTCGGACCGTAGTTCGCCAGCAGGTCGGAGACAAGCCGCTTCTCGGGTCGGTCATCGAACGTCGATGTCGCTATTGTCGAGTGAGGAAGGGGGTAGGGCGGTAGAGACGAAACAACATACTTAGCATGATAGTAAAGACTTTTGAACATATCAACATGTTGATAGGGAGATTGAAATTGACTTATTAAGTCAATTTCAATCTCCCTCTCCATCATCCATTGAAATTACGAAATCCGAACACGATGTATATGGTATCTACAAAAGGGTATTATAATTGCCTTTGATTTTTCTTGAAAGCATTAGTGATCGTGTCACTCTTTCAAGCGGTCAAAATTGGTCAACCATTCACTGGTATTTTTTTTTCGTGAAAATTTCTCAAGAAGTTAATATATATGATTAACAACATATCATTATCAATCTTAGATTCAATTTTTTGTTATTTCTGCATTTTTCAAAATGCAATATTAAGTAAATAACAAAGAACATCGAAACGTAATATATATGCAAAAAATAATATCTTCATGTCAAAATATGATTTACATAATTATGTATACATAAAAACGAACTTAATATTTCTATAATATATTAAAGTATTATCCTAACTATAAGTGGAAAATGCAAAAGACCGCCATCACATGTGACACTTGATGGCTGCCTCAAAAGAAAAATCTCAAGGTGAGATTCAAATGACTATGTGTTCATACGATCTTTGTGTATGAGTCTGTGAGTGTATGGTGTGTGCGTGTGCGTGTGTGTTTGTGTTTGTGTGTTGTGTGTGTGCGTGTGTGTGTGTATCGAATGTTGGAATTGCGCGTAGTTCTGTGTTGTACGGTGAAGTAGAAACAAATTTTCTTGGGGTATCTTTCACCCTAGGAAACGATTTCAAACGTTTTGAGTAATGCTCTAGCAATTTATCATAAGGTGTGAGACATTTCGTCTTTGTTGTACTTTACAAGAATCGGTGCAGTGCTCTGGCCTGTGGGTGTTCCATGAAACCATGTAGGTGTCATACAAGAAGTGGAAACTCCTGTAATCTATTCAAACGCATGCGGGAGTTTTAAAGCGTAACAATAGGACGATTGACATTCCACTTGGCTTTGAAGTTCCATGCTCCGAGCCGCTCTTCCACTGCGGGGAATATCGGAGGCCAGGCACCAGTTTCACATTTATTAAATAACCAGCAACAATCCAGTGTAAATTATAAACTTTATATGGGGATCGTATTAGGAATAGTGCATCAAACAATTTGTTATATTTAGTACTCCGCCCTTCCTATAATTTGTGTGCCAGAGTTGGTAAAAGAGAAATTACATCCTGACAAAAACTTAATGTTATTGTTGATTAATATCTCATGTTTTAATATCCCGTCAATTTTCGATAACTCTTAGTTTGCTAATGCGTGAATTCGCGTGCTTTTTTGTGCTTTTGCAGTTGGAAAAAAGTATGAAATTACAAAAGTTGTGTTCGCTTGTTTAACTCATACACATTCAACAATTGATGAGAAATCATTGTAAGGGACAACAAACATTTGCTAAGATACCATTTTTGATGTAGGAATTCTAAATCCTGTTATTTCATGCGCTTTTGTATCCAGGCGCGGATCCAGGGGGGGGGGGCCGAGCGGGCCTTGCCCCCCCCCCCCCCCCGCAAAAAAAAAAAAAAAAAAAGAGAGAAGAAAGGAAAAGAAGGGAAAGGGAAAGAGGAGAGAAGGGAAAGAAAGAAGAGGAAGAAAAAAAGAAAAGGGGGAAGAAGGAGATTGGGGGGCCGAAAGGGCCTTGCCTCCCAGGCTGTTGAACACCCCCCCCCCCCCCCCAATCAAAAAAATAAGAGAGAAGGAAGGAAAGGGAAAGAAATGACATAATTTTCGAGATTTTCCCTCACTTTTTAGTAAATACGTTTGTATGTGTTTGTTGGAGAATGACAAATTACTAAATTTACAGCAAGGCAAGAAATATGATTCTTGAGATTCCGAGGTGGGGCGGGGATTGGGAGCCTCGAGCTCCCTCCCCCCCCCCCCCCCACTTTTTTGAAAAAGTATATTAAAGAGAAATAAAATAGAATGAGAGCAAGAAAGAAAGAATAGTTAACTGCCAGTGTTAAAATCTGACCGTGATTAAATGCCTAAAACCCCTAAGCTCCCGGGGGCTCTGCCCCTGGATTCCACCTAGGACCCTACGGCGGGCCCTTAGATGCTCATCTGACGGTAATTTAATGCCTAAAACCCATGATTTTTTTGGGGCTCCGCCCCCTGGAACCCACGCCAAATAGTGACCTGCCAGTGTCATAAAATAATAAGGTATAAAAAAAAATGCACATCTGACCTTAACTAAACGCCTAAAACCCCTGAGCTTCCGGGGCCGGCTCAGCCGCCTCGACCCCACCAGGGGCCCTAAGGCGGGCACCTGAATGATTATCTGACCGCAATTTATTGCCTTAAAACCCTGAGCTTGCGGGGTCGGACAAGGTATCAAAATGTGTTTATCTGACCACAGTCGCGTAGCCAAGGGGGGCGGGGGGGGGGGTCCCCCAAATCGGAAGAGGACGTAGGAAGAAAAAGGAGCAAACAAAGAACACCTTTGAAATTGGATTAAGAGTATAGAGAACGGTACAACGCATCGTCTTCTTTCTCTAATAATTTAATGAAACGTCAAAGCTTCGCTCAGGAGGGAAGGGGGGGGGGGAGGGGAAACTAAATTCCGACGAGGATTATTTTCGAGAACGGTACAAAAAATCGTCTTCTTTCTCTAATGATTTAATGAAAATTAAAAACTTCCGGGGGTAACCTGAATTCAGACGAGGATTAAGAGTCGAGAACTGTACAGCCAATCGTCTTCTTTCTCTCATAATCTTATGAAACTTAAAAGCTTACGCGCTTCGCACGAGAAGGGGGGGGGGGGGACCTGAATTCAGACGAGGATTAAGAGTCGAGAACTGTACAGCCAATCGTCTTCTTTCTCTCATAATCTTATGAAACTTAAAAGCTTCCGCGCTTAGCGCGGGAGGGGGGGGGACCTGAATTCAGACGAGGATTAAGAGTCGAGAACTGTACAGCCAATCGTCTTCTTTCTCTCATAATATTATGAAACTTAAAAGCTTCCGCGCTACGCGCGGGAAGGGGGGGGGGAGCTGAATTCGGACGAGGATTAAGAGTCGAGAACTGTACAACGAATCGTCTTCTTTCGAATGATTTAATGAAACGTAAAAGCTTCCGCGCTTCGCGCGGGAGGGGGGGGGGGGACTGAATTCAGACGAGGATTAAGAGTCGAGAACGGTACAACGAATCGTGTTCTTTCTCTAATGATTTAATGAAACGTAAAAGCTTCGGGCTTCGCGCGAGAGAGTGGGGGGGGGGGGGGGACCTGAATTCAGACGAGGATTAAGAGTTGAGAGCTCTCCAAAGAATCGTAATAACTTAATAAATCGTAATTTTTTGTTGTGAAACGTCAAAGCTTCCGCGCGAAGCGCGGGAGGGGGGGGGGACCTGAATTCAGACGAGGATTCAGAGGCGAGAACGGTAATACGAATCTTTAATGATTTAATGTTACCTTCCGCGCTTCGCGCGGGATGTAGGGGGAACTAAATTCCGACGAGGATTATTTTCGAGAACGGTATAACAAATCGTCTTCTTTCTCTAATGATTTAATGAATCGAAAAAGCTTCCACGCTTCGCGCGGAAGGGGAAATACTGATTTCAGATGAGGATTAGTGTCGAAAACGGTACAACGAATCGTCTTCTTTCTATAATGATTAAAGGAAACTTAAAAAACTTCCGCGCGAAGCGCGGGAGGGGGGGAACCTGAATTCAGACGAGGATTAAGAGTCGAGAACTGTACAGCCAATCGTCTTCTTTCTCTCATAATCTTATGAAACTTAAAAGCTTACGCGCTTCGCACGAGAAGGGGGGGGGGGGACCTGAATTCAGACGAGGATTAAGAGTCGAGAACTGTACAGCCAATCGTCTTCTTTCTCTCATAATCTTATGAAACTTAAAAGCTTCCGCGCTTAGCGCGGGAGGGGGGGGACCTGAATTCAGACGAGGATTAAGAGTCGAGAACTGTACAGCCAATCGTCTTCTTTCTCTCATAATATTATGAAACTTAAAAGCTTCCGCGCTACGCGCGGGAAGGGGGGGGGGAGCTGAATTCGGACGAGGATTAAGAGTCGAGAACTGTACAACGAATCGTCTTCTTTCGAATGATTTAATGAAACGTAAAAGCTTCCGCGCTTCGCGCGGGAGGGGGGGGGGGGGACTGAATTCAGACGAGGATTAAGAGTCGAGAACGGTACAACGAATCGTGTTCTTTCTCTAATGATTTAATGAAACGTAAAAGCTTCGGGCTTCGCGCGAGAGAGTGGGGGGGGGGACCTGAATTCAGACGAGGATTAAGAGTTGAGAGCTCTCCAAAGAATCGTAATAACTTAATAAATCGTAATTTTTTGTTGTGAAACGTCAAAGCTTCCGCGCGAAGCGCGGGAGGGGGGGGGGAACCTGAATTCAGACGAGGATTCAGAGGCGAGAACGGTAATACGAATCTTTAATGATTTAATGTTACCTTCCGCGCTTCGCGCGGGATGTAGGGGGAACTAAATTCCGACGAGGATTATTTTCGAGAACGGTATAACAAATCGTCTTCTTTCTCTAATGATTTAATGAATCGAAAAAGCTTCCACGCTTCGCGCGGAAGGGGAAATACTGATTTCAGATGAGGATTAGTGTCGAAAACGGTACAACGAATCGTCTTCTTTCTCTAATGATTAAAGGAAACTTAAAAAACTTCCGCGCGAAGCGCGGGAGGGGTTCAGACGAGGATTAAGAGTCGCGAACTCTCCAAAGAATCGTAATAATTTAATAAATCGTAAAATTTTTCGCGCTTCGCGCGGGAGGGGAAAAACTAAATTCAGACGAGAATTATTTTTGAGAGGGGTACAACGAATCGTCTTCTTTCTCTAATAATTTAATGAAACGTCAAAACTTCCGCGTTCGCGGAGGAGGGAGGGGAAAACTCGCCCCTCCCTGCACCGACCCCCCCCCCCCCCCCCACCCCACGGCATTACGTCACTGTTGGTCACCATTACGTACCAATATTTGGCTCGCATAATTTAAAATTTGGGCCCCCCCCCCCCCCTAAGAAATCCTGGATCCGCGCCTGTTTGTATCTCACCACCTGGTCAACAGTTGCGGAGTAGCGCTTAACTGTTCGGCGGCTTGGAGCATGGGGTCAAAGAGAGCGGGTTGATTCCACTCCTTATATGACGACTTCCTGATGAAACCCTCTCTTCACTCAGTATGTTTCAATTACTACAGACTGGTATTTTAATACGTGGAAATTTACGGAAAAGATCATGAATGATAATGAAAAACATTTCAGAATTAATATTCGCGAGTTATATCCTACTGTACGTTGCCATTTTAAATCCGCGAAGTTGAAATATGGCGGCTATCTATTAAATCTAGTCCCCCATTTTGATAATGGCATCTTGGCAATGATAATGAAATGGAAAAGGTAGAGATTAGAGGATAAATGGATATAAGAATAAAGACAAAGGGGATGTGATAGTTGAGCAAAATATGATGTAGAATCATTCATTAATGGCATAGTTATGTTGTAAATTTGGTAAGAGAAAAATAACATTTCGAGCTATAGACGTTTGTTACCATGCTTGCTATTACGGTAAAATCCATTAGAGACGTTTGTTTAATATTGGTTACAGATAATTTGCCTTCGAAATTCATATTGATCAAATTAATTTAGTCACGATATCTCTTTCTCTCTCTCTCTCTCTCTCTCTTTCTTCCCCTCTCGCCCCTCTTTCTTTCACTATCCATCTCTCTGACCTGCATATTAAATGATAACTGTTGGAGTAGATAAAGATACAACAACATACATAAGACGGTTCGAGTGTCTAACCTGCTCGTTATCTAGCTCCCTGCTGCGTTCCCTGTCTACATCGAACCACCAAGCACATCCCAATACCATTTTATGGTAGTGTCTTGTCTCTCTGTTTTGTTTGATGTTTTTAAAATCTGTTCGAGTTGATTTACGAAAAAAGTTGAATGACCTGTGATTCTTTTTTTATACAAATGTTGCTTTTAATGTACAGAGTAAAATGCTAAAACATGATAGAAACAAGATCTGTTATCATATGTTTTATAAAGTGTATTTATCAATATTTTTTACTATGTTCACAAAAAATATAGGTATCAGTTGATCATCTATTGTTCATGTAATATATTCCAAATTGCAAGGGGCAGAGAGGTTTGTTAAAGGTAAAGACCAGTAATGGTCATGCGATTGCATTTTAAAAGAAACGTTGTGGAATCGATCAGAAAAGGTTGATCATCTAGCATCTAGCATTTGCAAGGTTCTGGAATCATCAACATGATAAGGAATTTGGCCCATTCTTCGTAAAGTTACAAGCACTATACACAGAAAGATGTATATGGGACTACCCTATATCTCTCACACGACCATGAGAGAAACAAATATACCAAATATATGAATTAGTAGGCGGTTTCCCGGCAAATTTTTTATCATCATGTATTAGTCAAAACATTTTCTTTCACATGATTGGTAATGAGAGCTTCCATTTAATTTTTTTAAATTGGGGCGTTTCCAATACTAGTCTTTACCTTTAAGAAATGTTTGAGCCATGACCAATACAATCACTCAATCAAATAAACCAGCATCATTACATGTATAAGACAATGTTACAGCTTCTGATGTAATTAGTTTCATTTGATATTCGCAGCGTTGATAGAGGAGGCGGTGAAGCGTGTGTGCGTGTGTGTGTTTTCGTGCGCTCGTGAGTGTGGGTTGTCAGCAAATCGGAAACGCTTCATTTTGTCCACTCCCCCTTGCTGCTATATATTCTGCTCACTTGTCGATTAATGAGGTCTGACAACCTCTTATCATATAGGACTTTTACCATAATTAATCTCTTCTCCCCTCACAAACGGAGACGAGGGGCGGGGAGGGGGGTAGTGGGTGGTATTCAACCACTATTTGCACGCTTCCTCCCGAATAATGGTTATTTTTTATATAAATAATAATGAATGAAGGCTAAGGTAATTATCAGTGTGTTGTATGTCATGTTTTTCAGCAATATAATTATTTGCAATATTAACTGTCATGATGATTGGCACAGCAGGTTCTTCCATTCATTCGTATTTTGATATTGCATGTAATTTTAGCCTTCCTCTCACTCTCTCATTCCTTTTCTCTATTTTGAACTAGCTACTTTTCAAATTTCCTTTTCTCTTCTTCAGTTCTAGTCTTTCCTCTCTATATCTATTTCACTCCCATCTCTCAGCTCTATGTCTGTCTCTCTCTGCTCTCTCTGCCTCTTCCTCTTTCTTTATTCGTCTCTCCCTCCTCCTCTCTGTTTATCTCTCCCACTTTCTGTCTCTCCCACCTCCTCTCCACCTCTTTATCTTCTGATGATTTTTTATAGTGCAACATTCTTTAATTATTGTTACTGCTTTGATATTTTGATGTAAACATTTATTCATTTTTATATATTTGTTCTCATTTGCTATGTTTTCTTTATATATATTTATATATGTTTTTGAATGCTTTTTAATATGATTGTATGTTTGATGTAACTTGCATGTTTAGTCTTTGGACTGTCTGGAATGAAACCTCATTTGATTTGAATTGAAATGAATTGTTTAGTTTGATGATTTGGTTTTAATTAACTGCTAGGAAAGCATGTGTGTGCTTATAGAAATGTAGCCAGTGGACCAACGGCTTCAAGTCTTCTCCGAGTTATTTGGTAAGAAGGATTAATGCCATGTCAAAGGTCAATAGGACATCAACTTGGATTCAAACCCGGAACTCCCAGTTACGAGACCACTGCTCTACCACTGAGCCATTATATTGTGAACCCTTTTCACTTTTTGAATCATGAACCGTTTTTTTTTAATTTTGTTTTTCAGAATTTCGAACAAACCTAAACAATTATGAGGTTTTTTTTTCGGACTCCCGAAGCCTTTAGCATTTTCTGAACTATGAACACTACTTTAATCAGAATAACGATCTTATGCAAAATATACGAGCCTTCAGAGTTATACACCTGCGGAAAAACGACATGTAACCAGATAAGAAATATAGTTTGGGGATCTTTATCGCGTACAAAGCTATTTTTTAATCTTTATTTGACATTCATTTCTACATTTTAAAAATTATTCTATGCAGCCGGTTCTAGAAGAAAATTCATTAATTTGTTTAGTAGGGGGCCTGGGGGTAATATTCTACATGTAGCTCATTAATAACCATGTAAGATGGGAGGGGGACTGAGCCCAAAAGCCCCAACTACGGTATGCAAGGACGAAATCTTTTTGGCACCGTATTATATAACCACAGCAATTTATCAAAGTAATAAAGATCACGACAAAATGATGTTTAAATCGAACGATCATAAAAGAGCGGCAAAGTTTACTCACCATTTGACGTGTGCGTTATAAGGAGCAAAGTGTTTGAAAAGAGCAACACCGGTAGATACATTTTCCCTGTACGCCCCACAAGTAAAGGAAGAGCAACGATAGCTCAGTCGGTAGAGCAGTGGTCTCCTAATTGACTCGATGCGCTAGTGGCCTGGTAAGGCATTAGTCATAATTACAAGGTCCTTCGGAGAGGACATAAAGCCGTCGGTATTCTGGTTGCTTAATAACAAGCATTTATTGCTTTCTTAGCTGTCAGGTAAAATTACCACCACTATCACCAAACTGCGAGATCCAATGCAATGTGCCACGGTTTTACGCCTCCGTATAAAACTGTAATAATAGCAAGTATGTGGCCTTGCGAAGAAAATTAAGCGATTTTCGCTACTTGGCGGCGCTGTCTTTCCAATCTCATATCAAGTAGCAACACATATCACTCACCGTAGCAAGCAGAAGTCTTGGTGGGATAGTTTCGTGACAATTCCTCGCGAGAAGATGAGAGTTCACAATCCCTGGAGAAATACGTTGACTAATTGTCCGACAACGCGTGCTCCGGCACCACTTGCGCTTTCACTACTTTAAAGGTAATACAAAGTTTTGGGAAATATTGAAAATGGCCGGATAGCGATTCTTTACAATTTTGATACATTTGGATGCCCCTTAGGATGTATTATAAACACTAGAAAAATTAGCCCCTAAAACACTGATTTCCAGAAAAATTGAATATAAAAATTTACCGGTGCTCCCGTAAATTTTTGATAAATTTCAAATAGCTTATACGGCCATCCAATGGTAGCTGCGACCATGAAAATCTCAGAATATGCAGTTGCGATATGTGATTTCCAAACGGGAATTGCAAATTTGTCGATTTCAGTCAAGAAACGTCGTTTTAAAGCTATTTAATATCTTGACCTTGAGAGGGAGCTATAAAACATAAAGACTTAATTATTTACAATTTCATCACTTTAGACTCGATTTCAACCGCGACAACAATCACTGAATATTATAGGATCGCATTTGCTTCCAATATGTTCATTTAAACCAAATTCATGACCCCTTACCAAAACTTTGTGTTACCTTTAAACCAGACGTGGTTCTAGAAGAAAACTCAGCGATTTTATTAGAAGGGGACAGAGGAAGGGCCTGGGGGGGGGGGGGGGAGGGGGGTGCATTAATTTGCTACATGTAGCTCATTTATAACCATGCTTTCCTAGCAGTAAGTTTAAAACAAATATCAAACCAAGCCATCCAACCATTATTCGGGGAAAAGCGTGCCAATAGTTATGATTTTAAGTAATGGAGTACTACACACTGCCCCCCCCCCCCCCCCCATCTTTCATGATTATTAATTGGCTACGTTGACAGTTAGTTGCGTGCTCCGGCAACAATTGCTCCGTGGTCAATCTGAAATCTGGGGAGGTTATTTTTAAGTTTGTGATCGAGTTTATCATTCCAATAACACTAACATTTGACGAAAATGAAGGCGGGAATCATATATACTCCTCAAATTGATCAGTCGATAATACGTTATGATAGTCAATCTAGTATAAGATATGAAATTTAAACTTATATTACATCAACAAGTGAAGAAATATCCTGTATAACAGGAAAATCGTAAACATATAATATGCATATATCGGCCTCAGAATGATAAGGTAAATAGATTTTTTGAATATATTTTAACATTTGTTGGAAAGGAAAAAATCAGGCATCCTTGGACCGAAATTGTTGAGAGATTAGATTGGAAGAAAAATGTCGGAGTAATAGTCGTTTCATTCGTATTCATTTGATTCCAATGTTGTATCCAAGGTATGAGTGAAAGATGGGGACGTAGGACTTTAAATTCCTGGTTCCCAACGAAAGTTCGGTGTAAAATGTGCCTTCAATGATGATCAAATAGTAATAATGCTCAGTAACACTGTATTGATAAAACAATGCATTATAATTATAAGCTACAATGCTTTAGTTTTATGCCCGGCAGCCTCGCCCCCACCCCCCCCCCCCCCCGCAGAATAATCTAATGGCGTTATTATGATACGGTAAAGTGCATTTTTTAAAGTTTTTGAGCCCCATCCCCCTGAAAGAAATCACGGCTACGTCGTATAATTTCTTGTGACTCAAATTATATTACTTAATAAGTCGGATTTATTGGATTAAGTGGTGATTCTAATTTAGGTCGAAATATATATAACTCAAAATTGTTTATAACGATGGAAGGAACTTAGCCGAGAAAAAAGGACATACACATTCCGTTTGATTGGAGGAGAGGCCTAGAATGACTCGGTCGTAAACCAGATGTATTTTCGGTGTATACATAATGGGTATATTATACCCAAACGAAATAGATTGGATTTTTGTTTTGGTCTACGAGACCATAATGGGAATGGTTATAAGCGTGGATGGATCAGCAACATTTCGGCGACATATTACACTTATCCTGCTGTTCAATCTGGTGTAATGTCAGGGATTGTTATTTTTTATTGGCCAATTTGTTCTGATGGGTGATATGTTATGAGCTATTGGTGTACATTCCAGGGGGTTGGAATGGGACGAGGGGAAGGAGCAAGGGTATACCTTCCATTGTTTGAGGAGGGAAGTGTCATGTACCACCATTGCCCAGGTTTTGTAGACCGTGAAATAAAAATAGTTAGATAGATAGCAAGATTTATTGGTAGACAGATAGATGGATCTGGAAAACACAGATTGTGTACATTATTTGTTTTGTTGTTGTTATTAACATGATCATTTAGTTTATCTATCCGCTCACTTATTATATAATTCAAATGTCTTCTTTTTCTGACTGTCACACTTCTGCCTCTAAAGTATTTCTTTGTCTCTCTTTCTGTCTCGTCTGTCCCTATCTTTCTCTCTCTTTCTGTTTCTCTCCTTCATATTATTGTATAACAATAAGATATTTTTGAGAGTTATATTTCTTTGTAAGCTCCATGTAGTTTAGCCCTTTGGTTCTAGGACAATAACCTAGGCAATCATCCCCGGCCAATTACCAGCGGGACAATAACTAGGCTGATCACAGTGCATGCATATACATTCTGCCGTGCACGTCAGTGCACAGCAATAGCAAATCTATGCTGAGAAGCCATTTTTCAACTTATGATTTAAAAAATTCAAAAACATGTAACAACATAATTTTTTCACAGATATTTCAGTCATTCTTTTAACCCACTATACTTAAAATCCTGTGGGTGTGGGTATTAGGGAAAGTATTTATTTTATTTTTTAAAAAAGGGATGTTTTTGACACCGCGCAAATTGGGCCAGTGGGTGTGTGCAATCACCACGGACAATACTGCACTAAATATCCCGGCAGATTGGAAAAAACTCCCCTGTAAAAAATGGACTTGCCACCAATGTTTCATTCACTGGATTTCAATGACCTTACCATATATGGTACCTGTGACCTTTCCCTGGCTACCCCAGCAACAGGTACATCGGAATTTTGTTTCTACACGAAGTTACATTGAGTTGAATGAATTTTCAGAAAATGCTCATAAATCCGTAAATGTTGCCCGATTTTCAAATCCTAAACTGGTTTTCAGTAGTTTAACATCCATAGTTTCTTGCCACATGCTCCGATTTTTAATCCATCGAGTGAAACATTACTGGAAATTGCTGCGAAAGTTCAGCTCATCATTTTATTCAGCAAACCCAAGACGAAAATCCAATTGAATCCCCATTGAATGTCCCCATTGAATCCAATTTGGAGTAAATGGAAAGTGAAACAATGGGGACCAATTGCCAATTGGTTTCAATGGGTACCCATTGTTTCACTTTCCATTTACTCCAAATTGGGGACCAATTGCCAATTGGTTTCAATGGGTACCCATTGTTTCACTTTCCATTTACTCCAAATTGCCAATTGGTATTGAATCGGGATTCAATGGGGGCATTCAATGGGGATTCAATAGGTAAATCGATCCAGTTAGAAGAACCAGTGATAAATTATTGATACTTCATAATCGAGATTGGCAACTGTCCACCAATTAGGTATATTCCAATCTCATTTGCATTAACTTCATCACAAAGATCATTTGAAGTGAATTCAAGAGTTTCATTTACAATGTCATTGGCTCGTACAAATATATATACTAAATATGTATATTGTTTTTTGGTTAGTAATCATATAATCAATATATAAATCAATATATCTATTGTTAAAACGTGAATGTAATTGTAACATGATCAGACAAAATAATCTATTGGTTAATAATTGCTGAAGGAATAAAGAAATCACAAAATTGATGTGCATTGTCATAATTTGCTTAACAAATCATGATAAATTTATTTTTCTGTGACACGTGTAAAGTGATAATGAATATTCATGAGATGCCTAGATTTGTTGGTTTCAATTGGCCAATTGGTTTCAATGGGACCAATTGAAGTCCAAATTAAGGCCAATTGGTCCAATTGAAACCAATTGGGGACCCATTAAAGTCTAATGGGGCCTAGGCCAATGGGTCCAATTTGTCCAATGGGGCCAATCCGGACCAATTGAAACCAATTGGGGACCCATTAAAGTCTAATGGGGCCTAGGCCAATGGGGCCAATGGGGCCAATTTGTCCAATGGGGCCAATCCGGACCAATTGAAACCAATTGGGGACCCATTAAAGTCTAATGGGGCCTAGGCCAATGGGGTCAATGGGGCCAATTTGTCCAATGGGGCCAATCTGGACCAATTGAAAACATCTGAGGTCCCATTGAAACCTGTTAAAACCTATTGAGACCTATTGAGACCAATTGAAACCAATTGAAATTTCAATTGGTGTTCAATTGGTTTCAATTGGATTTTCGTCTTGGGAATGCAAGCATCTACAAAGCTCAAACTTTCTACAGTTGTTTTATATAGATCAGGAAGTTAGGTGAGAAGGAAAAAAAATATATAAACATTGTCTAATTTGCATAACGGTGTTGCGAATATGTAATTAGCTAATTATCAGCTCATTTGCATAATTAATTAGTTTTCATAAATCTTATTATATAAATGGATAGGGATTCATTAGTTGAAGCTTGCCACAAAGTTGTATCAAACAGACTCATTTAAAACTTGAGATATTGCATTTACGCATATTAATTAGCTGGACTTAGTCGTTTTTTGAACATTTCCAAACCTGCGGATTGGTGAAATTGAACAAAATGTGGTTTTTGTCAATCCGGTGCACCAAAATGCAACAAGTCTGGTTCTTGAATTTTATTTTTCATGCTTATTTCACTTTGGTTTCACAATACATATCATTTTTAAGACCATGTAATACTCTATTATGTCAAAAAACACCCTTAAACATGTAAAAAATCCATTTTTGCCATAATTTGCTATTTGCGGCAGGTTTTTGAATGATTTTACGATATCTTCAAAAGACCATATCTCAGGAATGCCTTGACAGAATTTGAAAATTTTTGCAGCAAAATAAATATATCATTGATATCTTTAATATGACACCAAAATAAAGAATGTCTTATGTGTATTATTTTTTTGAGTGCTCTACCTACAATAACCCACCAAGGACAATTACCCCCGGAGAATCACCCCCGAAGACAACCACCCCTAGAGATTACCCCCCGGAAAATTACCTCCTAGGACAATTACCCCGGAAAATTATCTCCTTGGACAATCACCCCCCCCCCCCCCTCTCCTTGGGCAATCACTCCCCCCCCCCCCCCCTTCGACAATTGCCACCCGAAAAAAATTGCTTTTATTAAAACCAACTTATTATCAGTGTAGATTAAACCTTTAAAGAACAGGAGGGGGGGGGGGTTGTCCTAGAGGGTAATGTTTAGGGGTGGGGGGGGGGGGGTAATTGTCCGAGGGGTAATTATCCGGGGGTTATTGTCCAGGGGGTAATTTTCTCTGATACGCAGCACATTGGGCTGCCATTTGAACTATAACAAAAATACAAATACCAAAATGTGATTAATAATGTTTGTATTATTATAAGTATTACTATTATCATTTTAATTATTATTACTATTATTAATTGTTATTATTATTACAATTCGTATTATTAGTGTTGTAACTTATATCAATTCTAATACCTGATATTAATAATAATTGTTATTACTTTAATTACTTTTATCATTTTGTTTGTATTAATATTAAATTTCACTTTGCGTTTTCCTAACGGTTTTCATAACACTACAGTCTATTTTGCGAAAATGGGTATGGTAAAACCGGTCACTCAAAGATTTTCACTTTTTTGAGGCACTTCATGATCATTTTGAATTCTTTTAGGGCTTCAATATTACACCATATCACATAAACCGGTAACACGTAGGGCCATGAATCGCAGATTTAACATTGTTAGATGATGCCTTTAAGTTGAAATATTAAATGAATTTTCAATATTTAGCTCCTCTTATTTCATCTAAAGCTAGGAATATCCATAACTCCAAAGTCCTCACTATGTTGTAAAATTAGTTGTTTTTTTGTTGTATGAAATTATATGAACTTTTAATGACCTGCATTTTCAAATAAAATGAAAATGTCCTGGGCGATTGTATGTACTCCTTTGTTGAGCAAGTTTTAACAATAAAGTAATGTTAAATTAAAAAATATTAGTATTGTTGTAACTCTTATTAATAATTTTTTTTTCTTCCTATTATTATTATCATTATTATTTGTATTATCATCATCGTCATCATCATAATAATAATAATAATATTTAATGTTTATATAGCGCTCATTACAAATGTCTTTAAGCGCTTTACAAATATACTATTACCCCGGTCATTGCATTCAGTGCTTCCCCGCACATACTGTGTGCACAATCTCCACTCCCTGGAGAGCATTCCAGCCAGACGTTACATGACGCTCAAAAACTGTTTGACCAACAATGACGGTCGCATCCTACCGGTTACCCATTCAACACCTGGGTGGAGAGTAGCAAGTGCATCATCATCATCATCATCATTATTATTATTGTTGTTATTATATCATTATCATTCTATGTCATTTTACTATCATTCAATGTCATTTTACTATCATTATATGGTATTGTAGGTGTTATAGTGATTTAAACTGTTCCTATTGTTATCAACGATTTTATCCCTGCCTCCAGTATATTTCCCTTTCATTTCCGTATCCCTCCCCTCTCTTTTTCTCTCTCTCTCTGTCTGTCTTTCTCCCCGATCTTCTGTCATGTTCATTTTCTTATGATAAATTACAGATTATGATGTCGCGTTATTTCACATATGATAACAATTTAAACAATGATATCCAATGCATTATAATTCTCCACAACACATCGTTTAAATTGTAAATGTATGCTATTAAAATTGTATACAATTTAAGATGAAAGATGAAATGATATTAAGAAGGACGATTTTGATGAAAATTGTTTTAATTTTATAACCAAATTACACTGTGAAACACAGTGTGCTCCACAATGTTGAATTGGGGCGTTTTCACAGTGTGGTCGCGTCATTCCACAGTGTGTCTACATTGTGGTTCACAGTGTGGATAACCGAAGATTCACAATGTAAACACACTGTGAAGCACACTGTGGAAAGATGTGTTCACACTGTGAAAACGCCCCAACTAAACACTGTGGAGCACATTGTGGTTCACAGTGTGGATAACTGGAGATATACATTGTCGCCACACTGTGAAAAGCTCGAATTTAACATTTTGAACACATCAAACTGTAAAACAGCCACCACACTGGGACAGTTGTTAATGTGTGGACTTCAGCAGTGTCACACATTGTGCTGTGTGAAATTGCCACACTGTGAAACGCTCATCACATAGTGAAATGCCCACCACACTGTGAAAACGCCCCAAAAGCTCGAATTTAACATTTTGAACACATCAAACTGTAAAACAGCCACCACACTGGGAAAGTTGTCAATGGGTGGACTTCAACAGTGTGACACATTGTGCTGTGTGAAATTGCCACACTGTGAAACGCTCATCACACAGTGAAATGCCCACCACACTGTGAAAGCGCCCCAATTTAACATTGTGGGGCACACTGTGTTTCACACTGTGAATGAGTGTGGATGAGTGTGTTTATTCCATCAGGATAATACCTAGCAATAAGGTAAAAACAAATCATCAAACCAAACCATCGAAACTTTATTCGGGAGGAAGCGTGCAAATAGTTACGATTTAAAGTGATGGAGTACCGCCCACTGCCCCTCCCCCGTCCCCATTTGTAGTGAAGGGAGAAGGGGTCAAGTATGGTAGGTGTCCTAGATGATGACAGGCTGTCGTACCCAATTTACCGACAAATAACCACCATGTTATATCACTACAGCAATTTATCAAAGTATTTAAGATCACGACGAAATGATGTTAAAATCGGACGATCATGAAAGAGCGGCATAGTTTACTCACCATTCGACGTGTGCATCATGAGGAGCAAAGTTTTTGAAACGAGCAACACCGGTAAAAACATTTTCATCGTACGCCCCGCAAGTAAAAGAAGAGCAAAATGCGAGATTCCAAGCAATGCTTTCCATCAACGTCATCGACCACGGTTTTACGCCTCCGTGTAAAACTGCAATGACAGCAGGTGTGAGGCCTCCCGAAGAAAATTAAGCGATTTGCGTAACTTTGCGGCGCTGTCTTTCGAATCGCATGTCAAGCAGCAATACATATCATTCATCATAGTAAAGAGAACTATTTGTGGGATAATTTCGTGACAATTCATGACAATTCACTGCGTAAGGATGAGAGCTCGCAATCCCTGGAGAAATACGTTCACAATTAATTGTCTGACAACGCGTTCTCCGGCAACAATTGCTCCGCGAACAATTTCTTACACGAATCGACCTGC
Organism: Strongylocentrotus droebachiensis; assembly: GCA_035222895.1. Taxonomy (NCBI): domain Eukaryota; kingdom Metazoa; phylum Echinodermata; class Echinoidea; order Camarodonta; family Strongylocentrotidae; genus Strongylocentrotus; species Strongylocentrotus droebachiensis. Next base: position 26,584 of record JAVYIG010015256.1, read on the forward strand.
TAAGTGCACCGGGAGACCAAACACTCGCATTGTCTGACAACGCATGCTCCGGCAACAATAGCTCCGCGAACAATTTCTTACACTGATGATGCTGATCGACCTGCTTTTAGTGCACCGGGAGACCAAACTCTCCACTCATTTATAAAAACCTCACTCTTAACCTAGCTTGAAACAAAATCCCGACAATGATAATAATAAAAATAATATATTTATATATAGTTATGTTAAATGTTTTCTCGATCCGTATACAAATTTGTGGTGTTTCAAACTTAATAAGTCAGATTTGTAGCGTGAAGTCTTGATTCCATTTTGGGTCAAAATAGGATACAAAGTTGACTGTAACAATGAAAAGAACATGGCCGAGAAAATAAGACCCCCAAGAAAAATCCGTGTGATTGGAGGAGTTTTTTTAACGTCTTTTGACTGTTGAGGCTTTCCTCCAACACAAACATGAATGGATCAGCTATATAGCAACAACTCGGCGACATAATTATCTTGCATTACAATCGGGTGTATTATCAGGGATTGTTATTTTGTATTGGCCAATCTGTTCTGATGGGTGATATGTTATGAACCATTGGTGCATATTCCAACAGGGGGGGGGGGGTAGAATGGGGCGAGGGTATACCTTCCATTGTTTGAGGAGAGGGGTGTACCACAAATGGCCAAGTGGTGTAGACCAAGGAATACAAATAGATTTATTGGTAGACACATATATACACAAATTGATACAGTGATACAGTGTACAGTTTTGTTTGTGTTGTTAATATTGTCATTTAGTTAATAAATCCGCTCACTTATCAAATAGTTTATAATCTCCTCTTTCTCTGACTGTCACACTTCTCTCCTTAAAATATTGTATAATATACACTGTCGCTCATATAGTTGGAATATTTTTGTTTTACCTCAATTTATTGAATTATTTTCAAAATAATTTAAAAATAATAGATCTAGATAATAGTATACATTCTCAGATTTTATTGAATAATAATTTGACAATGTGTGTTTTGCGTGACTGCTAAAGCATGTGTATGCTACTATGCTTATCAATTAGGGGACCTACGCCCTTAAGTCATAAATGACAGCAATGAGGATTAATGCCCCACAAAAGGGCACTAATATAGCACATCGACACGGTTTTTATCCCGGGGCCTCACAGTTACGAGGCCATTGCTTTGTAACCGAACCTTGACTGTACGCAGCGGGGGCTAGGGTAGGGGGCAGTATCCATACATTTAAAAAAACAAAGAAAATGCAATAAATTTTCAATAATTTATTGCATTTTACCCCGGTTCCCAACTTTAAAAAATCCTTTGTGTGCCCATGCCTTGAGCCATAATGCATGGCCGTCCAGAGGATTTTTTTATTCAATAAAATCTAAGAATGTATACTATTATCTAGATCTATTATTTTTAAATTATTTTTAAAATAATTCCATAAATTGGGGTAAAACAAAAATATTCCAACTATATGAGCGACAGTGTATGTATAGATTTGTAAGAAATTTATATTTTGTCATATTACTTTGCAAACTTCATGTAACTCAGCCTTTGGGCTGCCATGTGAAAACTTTTAAAATCCAATAACAAAATTTCCATAATCTTTATAAAAAAAAACTATTGTTGTTACGTTATTGTCATTATTATTTGAATTAATGTTATTTTATTATTACTATCATTATTATTATTGATGTAACTATTATCATTATTATTATCATTATTAATATTCTTCTTATTATTATTATTATCATCATTATTGTTATTATCATCCTTTTCATCATCTTCAACATCATCAGTATCATCAACACGATCTTAACTATCATCATCATCATCATTATTATTATTGTTATTGTTAATATCATTTATCATTCTATTTCATTTTTACTATCATTGTTTGGTATTATAGTTGTTGTAGTTATTGAAACTTTTGTCCACGATTTTAATGTAAACTCTCCCCTCACTCCTTTAATTATCTCTATCTTTCGTTCTACCTACAGTATATTTTTTCTATCAAATTTCCATGTTTCTGTCCCCGCCCCCCTCTCATTCTCCCTCTCATTCTCCCCCTCTCTCTCTGTTTGTCTTTCTCTCCGTTATCTGTCATGTACATTCTCTTATAATGAATTACAGAATAAGACGTCGCGTTATTCCACATATGATAAACAATTTAAACAATAATATTTAATGCATTATTATCCTCCAACATGCATCGTTCAAATTGTGAATTTATGCTATTGAAATCGCATACACTTTAATTTCAATTGAAAGATAAAAGGATATTAAGATGGACGATTTTGATGACAATTTTTGTATAAGTATTACCAAATTACACTAATACCCTGTGATATTACTTTGTATTTGTTACCGCTTCATCTATTTGAAATTTATCACAATCAATTGAACATAGACTTTGTCACAAAAAAGTCCCCAATGTTGATAAATAATCTATATACATATACAAAGTTATATAATTTATACAATCATTACTGTCACTACCGTCATCATAACATTTTCATTTACTTTTATCTTCAACAAATATAGACAAAGATGAGTTCTAGTGATGTGATTACATTAGAACTGTCTGAAAGCGATTGCAAAATGTTGATCATGTGGCACATCAGTATTGGTGTGCACTGTGAAGTTTTGGAATCATCAGTGGATAAGGATTTGACCCAGTCTTGCTAAAAGGCACATACACCGTACACAGATATAAATATTATGGGACCAGGCAAACATGTGGCATGAAAGTATTCCCAGAAATCAAACTAGTTCTTGTCATATTTTGAATATGTGGGTATTAGAAGAGTCATCCTTTTCAGTGGACTTTTCTTCTATGATGCTTTTCCAAACTAACAAAAAGGAATGTGAAAGCTCACAACTAATGTTCCACCTTTTCAAGAACTTTAACTCTCCCGTTCGGAAAGGCATGAACCTTCGGTCTACATAACATACTTATTATAATAATAATCATAATGGATACCATGTGGATGGTTCAAAAGGTATTCATTGTTTTTTCTTTCTTCCATTTATCTAAGATAATACCGTTTTTAAAATGTGATAAACCTACACACCATTTATCGTATTCGCATGGATCAGATTCTGATACAGTCCTCAGCAATTTCCACAAATTTCAGTCCATTCTGACCTTAAATGACATCATACGTGCGCGTTAAAGATAAAAATCCGTGCGCCCGAGCGTTATTCGTTTGTTTGTTATTTTTTTTAACTTTTGCAATATTCTACACAGTAAAAAGTAATACACAAACTAGGTACATATATGTTATTTTAAAAAGTCAAAATACATTATGTATTCATATATATTAATATAAATCCAATAAATAAATATAGGATAAAAAACAACGTACCTGACAAATCATTTCAAAATTGAAAATTGCAGGAAACTGAGATCTTAAGCTTTAGCTTGAAAGTGTTGGCAGTCTCGGGAAAGGAATCTATATAGGCGACCGAACTTTTAATATGTAATCAAGAATAATTAATTACAACAGCAACATTATGAAGAAAGTAATTATTTCAAAAAGCATAAAATAAAATAAGGGTCCGGAAATTTGCAAGAGGGATGATCTGATATAAATGCACATATTTTTTTTAAAAACAATATTTAAATGGGAATCAGCTTTGTCTTCGCACAGCTTTTTCTTTTTTGTTTTTGTTTTTTTGTTTACATGGATCGGATTTGTCATACTTCTCTTAGCAACCGTTTGCAAAATTCAGTCATTTCTGACCTTAGATGACGACATACATGCGCGTTAAAGATGAAAATCTGCCCGTACCTACAATTGCTAAAATCTATAAATATAAATATATATATAGATATACCTCTGTTTAATTCATTATCTTTTAAACGAGTCCTTTAGTCACCAAATTTATTTTCATATTCGGACAGAGCATGAGTTGTCGATACGATTTCATGTCTCTTATGACGATATAAGACATACAAGCCACATTATTTCGTCGCGCTATCATTTCTTCTTTCAATAAAAAGAAGTATAATCGATTTGGAAAGTAGCCATGAAATATTTCCCTCTTTGCTATAGGTGTTATTGTTTATATGAGGTACCATGAATATTCATGTAGAATGTGCATTGATGTGCTTCGGTATTGTACCGTATATATCCGCATCCTTTTAGAAATGTTAGAAATGAAATGAAAACGATACGATCATATAAACCCACGATGTAGCGGTCACCAGCAGGAGTATGAAAAATATCAGCTTATCGATAACGATAGCAGTATCGCGCCAAGTTTGTCCAATCATTTCCGGGTCAATTTCTTTGTGGTAATCATGGCTGGTGTTCGGATGAAGGTGGCGTACGTTGTTGGCGTGGCTGACAAGGAGCGAATTGCTAGCAGGATCTGCTCCCTCAGCTTCCCGTGCAGTTTCAAGGGATGGCCCGTTGAAGTTGTGAGGAGGAGGGTCTCTGGTTTTGTCTGACGGAATATCGATACGCTTTGATCTTCGACGTTTTCTAATCAAAGATATGTATGAAAAAAGGGTTAAATTTAAACATTAAGATTACATTAAGGTAAAAGCCTGAAACTCACAGATTTGATCACTTGCAGGAGCATCTCTATATCAATGTGATAGGCGGTGTCAAATGTTTGTCGAAATGATTAGGAACAGGAAATGAATTCTGCCTAAAAAAGTTGAACGAAGTCGCTATACATGTGTATTTCCAGATTATTCTGAAGTATTGACAAACTACAACCACCAACAACAACAGCAATAAAGTTCATCTTTGCTATCCTTCATTTTACATTTTTCGCATTTACGAAGGACATGAATGCTTTAAAATTTGGATTTGACTGTTGGAACTTTTATTTAACAACATACTTTTTTAAACATAAGAATATTAAATGTATACATAAGTCCTGCCTGCTTCCAAAATCAATACCAAATAAATAATTAAAGAATACTAATGTTCGTATAATGCACTGAATGTTATTTCAGACAGATTTTCCACAACGGAGACATTATTCAAAAAAAAAATTGGGGGTTGAGTTTCAGGGTCATTTGTACAGAAGTAGAAGAAAGGCGTATCACTTTTGCCAATTTTACACAAACAGGAGTTTAGGGCAATATCACCGTGAAACAATTTTGTTTTGTTTTTGTGTGTGAATAATTTTGAAAAGCTAAGCATAAATATATCAAACTTCTGACATGAGTAGAAAAGAATACATACTTTAAGAGGCAGTCGCCAAGATTTTCGAGAAGTCAACTCAATGGCAATTTTGACAACCTTTTTGTTGTATATAAATCGTGTATGAATATTTATTGTAATGTTGACATATTTTAAGAGCTTTTATATAATAATAATAATATGAAAAATGTATAAAGCACTTGTTGCATAAACGTTTTAAAGCGCTGTACACAAATCAAGATAACTTCAAGAAAATCAATATTACTAATGAAATTAACATTACTTAAATTACCAAGAAAATACTATATTACTAAAATAACTTAACAAATTAACATTACTTAAATTACCAAGAAGATCAAACATTTCTAACATTACTAAAGAAATTAACATAACATGTAAATTCCTTGGAAAGTTATTATATCATTATATCAATAACAACAACAATTTAAAAGACATGATGTAGTTCATGGAGGTTGATGTTTGCGCTCATATCTTACTAACTTAAAATTCGTTTGTTGTGCTCTAAAGACCTCTTTACTCTCATGACTGTTGTAGAGAGGAAGGATGAATGGACAGAGCATCACTCTTCTAAGCAACCACGGGACCTCGGTCTGTCCTCCCATGTGGTAGATCCGAAGAACAAAGATGGCACAGAGGACTTCCGCACAGCACATGGCGATCATTACTATAAAGAAACTCACTGTAAAAAGCGGGAAGAAGGTTTAAAAAAGGAGATTTAGTTTCCGTAAGGGTAAAAGATAATCAGTGAGTTTTCTCATTCTTTTATGTCTTTTTGGAAGAAAAGTATACAAGTAAGTTGCCCCCCACCCAACACAAAAAAAGGATTAGTCTTTAAATGCTATCATTATATTCGAAATGTGACAAAATATAGCTGAAAAACTTGGGCCATAATACTATCCCATATATGTTTGTAGTCCCATATACATATTTTTGTGTGGATTACATGAAACTTTAGGCAATATTGAGTCGATTTCTTATCATCTTGATGATTCCTCATAGTATACACAAACTTTAGTGCCATATACTTATTAATCCATTGCTTTATATTCCATCCACAAAATCTTTTACAATGTAAATACTTGTGACACGACATGTGAGCTGTTTTGTTTCGTAGTCACAATTACCCGAGCGCTTTTACAGTATGGTGTAGGTTATTATTATCCTGGTAATTTGATGCATGGAAATATTGAACTAATTTTGTGTCTCAATAATACATTAATACCTATAATGGACGTTGTCTCTCCACTCGGGGGCATCCTATCGGCCACAAGCTGCTGGAAGAGGATCAACGCCAGAAGGTTACTGACCGCCAAGGTCACCTTCTCACCAGACGCTGGGTGAAGCCAACAGACAACCGCCATTAAGAGGGTCAGGAGAAAGGCTGGCACGACGACGGTCTTGGTGTAGAACTTGGACATGCGACGGATGGTGATGTTGTACTCGATTATAGACCAGGTCCTATTGTCACAGCAGAGGACCGCGTCCTTGTTGATTCCGCCAGACCGTTCCAGGATCCAGACCCCGTTCCTGTTGAATATATCGATGGTGGTGTCACCTTGTTTAGACAGCTGGAAATGCACCTGTTCCATGCAAAGGACATTAGGAAGACAACATGAATAGCTGATTCATTGATGATATATCTGGATTAAAGGTAAAGACCAGTAATGGTCATGTGATTGCATTGTGAAAGAAACGTTGTGGAATCGATCAGAAAAGGTTGATCATCTAGCATCTAGCATCTGCAAGGTTCTGGAATCATCAAAATGATAAGAAATTTGGCCCATTCTTCGATAAGTTACAAGCACTATACACAGAAAGATGTATATGGGACTACCCTACATCTCTAACACGACCATGAGAGAAACAAATTTACCAAATATATGAATTAGTAGGCGGTTTCCCGGCAATTTTTTTATCATCATGTATCAGTCAAAACATATTCTTTCACATGATTGGTAATGAGAGCTTCCATTTCATTTTTTGAAATTGGGGTGTTTCCAATACTAGGTCTTTACCTTTAAGCTAATTGCTTTAATATACCTAAGTCACACCAACGGGGATAACACCAAACAGATAACAAACTGAACCAGAACTAATCTTCTTGTCTCAGAAGTGTCTTCACGATCGGGTTAGACCGCTCTTATGGGTGTGTGTGTGTGTGTGTGTGTGTGTGTGTGCGTGTGAGTGTGCGTGTGCGTGTGTGTGTGTGTGTGTGTGTGTGTGATTGCGATCATTAAATGGCTCATTTAACCCCTAATGGACAAAACTCGAACTATTTGGAGTCGGTTTGCCGATATGACTAAGGAATGAGATGGAAAGTATAAGCTTGTAGGTAACCAAGTAGGAGGACATACGGCTTTAAACCTACGCGAGGGACTACTGCAAAGAGGATGAACGCCTTATCATACCTCACGAAATAACATCAGGAATTTTGGAAGACGTACCGAAACATACTAAAGACTGTTTCTAGTTGACTCATCTGGTTAATAAAACCCAGATTATTTTATAGACCCATCACGGCAGGCCTTGTAGTAGGTTAACATCAAACAAGGATATAACTAAGGCAGACAATGGGACAAGACAATAGTGGTCATGTATACTTACTTGCTTAGTTGCAATACTAGGACCCGGCAAAGTCTCACCGAACATAATCTCATTGGAAAATTATCGATGAAGTTAAATAGTATAAAATGGGGAAAGAGGAATTGCCCACTATGTTACAACCCAAAATATGATGTTTTTTAGCTGAATGTTTTTCATTTTCTATAATTCATGGATTTTGTTTTACTTCAAGAAAAAAACATGCAAAAAGAAAAAAATAAGATGAAGAAAGGGATATGGGAAATATTGGATGAATAATTTACCTGACTGCTAAGAAAGCATGTATATTCCTATGTATTTAAGTCAGCAATCAAGGGACCGACGGCATTAAGTCGTCTCTGAGGCCTGGAAAATAAGATAATACCCTTTCCACATCCTATCCCGATACTTGATGTCCTTGTTCTCGCGTTGCATTCATCTTATGAGGCAACGGAGCGCTCCCTCCAATCCCCATTCCCTTCCCGCCCCCACGCCCCCTCATTGGCTGGACCAACATGAGTGTAAACAAAGTTTATACGCATACGGTTGCCCATTAAGTTTGGATACATTTAATGTTACCTCGTTTCATGAGATGATTATGACAACATGATTTATTCTTGACAGTTAAATTTCAAATATTCTCAGACCCGTACTGATCCTTCTAAACATTCATAGAGATTGACCATTATGGCTCTGAGAAGATATAAACTTCATCAATCATGAATAAATTATATCATCACAATCTAAAAAGGGGTAAAATAAAATTCATTCCAACTTTATTGGCAACATTATACTCATTAAACGTGGAAATAAATTGGGCAATAATAGTACATTCCCATCAACTGAATGACATGCCTTAATATTTACCATGCTTTTCATGTACGCCCAGGGACCGATTGAGATCTTGCACTCTTGAACGTCGTAAGGGAAGTATGTGATATCGATTGGACATACTGACGTCACAAAGGCGGGAAAGTACCAGTCCATAGACCCGTTATACGAGACCAGTATGAAGGTCTCCTGGATACTGATAAAGTCTTTCTGGGCACTGAATTCAAAGTCACAAAGTAGGAATGTAAAAGAGAGTAATTTAAGAATATTATAGTTTATATTATAGGCGCTCCAATATTACCCACACTGTGAAAAGGTTGGGCAATATTTTAAAACACTTTGCCAATAGTCAACCCAACCATCTAATCGGAAATATTTTCGTATTTTGCCCAACAGTTGGTCAATATTTTTAAAACAAGTTGGCTACCGTAGTCGGGCAGTTGAAGGGTCATATCTTTGCCCAAAGTTTGGTCAAAATACGAAACAATTATGCACGTGTGAAGTAGAGTACTTATGTTTACCAATACCACTGGGCAAAATATTGCCCAATAGATGGTTGGGTTGGCTATTGACACAACGTTGGGCAAAGTGTTGAAAAAATATTGCCCAACCTTTTCACAGTGCAGGCTCTAACCAGGCTACCGGCAATATCTGTGCTCACATCCATACTGCATCGACTCGAATGCGGATAGATTGTACAATGACAAGATTCGCATGTATCATTAGTATATTAAAGGGATAGTTTAGTTATGTTGCAGAGGGCGCTACACAAAATATTTTTGTGTGAGATAATGACAAAGTGAGTGTCAAATTTGAAAGAACATACAATCTAAATGACAAAATCATCCTTGTTTGATCAAAATTGGTTCAGAGGAGGCTGAAATATCCATAAATCTAACAATTTTTAATATTTTTAAACCGCCACAAATATTCATTAATTTGAACCAGCCGTTGAGAGAAAAAAAGTGTGCCTTATACGTTTTATTCCAGTCAATGCCGATGTTGGCTTTTATTTGGCTTTTTCGTGTCGGTTATAATACGCACAACCAGCCGGCCCATGTATTGTTATTATCAATTAATTAATTAACGGTCACCATATTTTTTTCAAAGTAGAACTGAATTGGTATGATCCTTTTGGCTTAAATTTCACACATTTTGGGGTCTAAAATTATCTTTATAGCAATGTTAGGTCGTAAAAGGGCACTAGAAATGTCATAAATAAGAATAAAAGCAATAACCATGCACTTTGAAGGTATTTTGGTCTGAAACAAGAACTCAACATCCCTTTAATATAATTGTCTTACTTTTCGTAGAGTGATATATCAGGTCGCCATACGTCACTTGGTCTGAGAGTGGTAATGTTGACTCCTCCGTAATCATTTGGGTCCCACGTCAAGTTCTCATCAATCCACATCTAAGGGAAATTGGGTAAAATGTTAATAACTGCGCATGGCGGTGATCTACACGTAGTTGATTTGCGGGAGAGGAACCCCAATTTGGAAATGAAATATCTCGAGGCATTCCCTACTAAATCCCAGAAATACATACAAATCTGCTTTTCCTATTTTGTTCAAGTGTAGATACCGAAAAAAATAATATGAACATTAGTTTATGGGACGTGTCGTTGTATATTGGTTCATTTACTTGTCAATAAACAGTAGCGTAATTCATGAATTGAAATCAATTTGACCTAAAGGCATCCTTCTAGTAAAGTACTCAACATTAATCCTTCCCTATCTTAATTATAGTGTTCTTGCTTGGGGTAACTCTCTTAAAACTAACCTTGAAAAATTATATTTGATTCAAAAGAGGGTCTTACTTATTTTTGTAACGTTAGCTTTCGTACGCACACTAATCCGCTTTTTTATACGCATAGAATTTTAAAGGTGCAA
>JAVYIG010015257.1:0-37059 GCA_035222895.1 Strongylocentrotus droebachiensis
AAAGAGGCCTGGGCCTCTGATGGCCGGATCATAGCACTGCTCGCCACGACAGGGAACATAACAATCAAAAGACAAATACGATCAAAAGATGAACTTTCAACGCTTTAACTGAGCTCTTTAATAAAGTTGAATGTATGAAAATATAGTTGCGTACTTCAATTGCACCCCTGCATGTAAAATAACTTGTACGCATTTAACCTTATTCCTGTTTACCTTACTTTATTTTGTATACGTATATAGTTAACTTATGGTAGTTTGTGACTCCCCTTTCCCTTTTAGTAACCTATCCAACTTAGAATTTGACTAAAGTTATTCCAAGATTCGCAAAATGAGTTTGATAAACAACATGTATGGTACGAATATGAACCCGACTGAAGAGGATAATTTATCAGATATTGACCATGATGTTAACTGCCCTGTACTTGATGATCCGAATAAATACTGGCTACCAGCTGACTTCAATTCTGAAATGCACTTTGATAATGATTCCTTTAGTTTACTCCATTTTAACGCAAGGAGCCTAAACAAAAATTTTGATAATATACATATTTTATTACAGAACATATACATACAAATTTGTCAATATATGGATTCAGTGAAACATGGATACACCTATTGACACCAAAAGAATTATTTCATTTAGAAAATTATAGTTTTTTTTCATCGTGACAGAACAAAGAGTAGAGGTGGTGGAGTGGCCATGTTAATTCATGATTCATTGAATGTAAAAGAAAGGGCGGACATAACTTTGGCGCATAATTTATGTGAGTCTCTCTTTCTAGAAATTGAAATATGTAATCGAAAAAATGTAATTTTCGGAATAATTTATCGTGATCCTAGTTCAAATATAGCTGATTTTAATGATGATGTAAATACGTGCCTTGATAAAATGTTAAATGAAAAGAAGGACTTATATATTATGGGTGACTGGAATATAAACTTACTTAACACCTCATCAATTGCAAATGTTAATGACTTCGTTAATATTATGTATAATCATTCTTTTCGACCCTTAATTAACAGACCGACGAGAATAACACAAGGCTCGACAACTCTTATTGACAATATATTTACAAATGTCCGTGAAAAAAAAAATTTCCTCTGGAATATTACATAATGATACAACTGACCGTTTACCTATATTTTCTATTACCCGTAATACAAGGTCCTATCCTAAAGCTGATGAAAATATGAATTTTACTGAAAGATGTTTTAGCCAAGAAAATATTGATAGTTTTAATAAAGAGTTACTCTCATTTGATTGGATTGATATATTATCAGTACACAATATTGACGATGTATATAATAATTTCCTTGAAGTATTCAAACTGATGTTTAATGGTAACTGTAAAATGGTAAAGAAGAAAAATACAAGGTCATCAGCTAAAAAACCTTGGGTAACTCAAGGATTGTTAAAATGTATTAATAGAAAGAATCGTCTACATAAATTATTTTGCCAAAAACGTATTAAATCCCTTGAAATTAAATATAAGAAATATCGAAACAAATTAAATGAAATCCTAAGAACGGCTCGTAAAAAGTATTATTTTGACTTGTTGACCAAAAATAAGCACAATCTTAGACAAGTTTGGCAAATTATAAATGATTTAATGTGTAAGAAAAATAAAAAAAACTTTCCATTATATTTTATGAAAAATAATGTAAAAGTGTATAAAAATGAAGATATAGTAAATGAATTTAACAATTTCTTTTCAAACATTGCTGCAAATACCTTAAAACAAATTCATCATATTTCTAGAAAACAATTTAGACACTACCTTAAGAATCCAAGTCAAACATCAATGTATTTTTATCCAACTAATGAATTAGAAATCATCACAATTGTTAAAGAAATATAAATAAGTTATAGCACTGGCTTTGATGATATCAGTACTTTTGTTGTAAAAAAAGTAATCCATTCAATATTAACCCCTCTAGTCCATATATTTAATTTATCTTTATGTTCAGGAGGAGTCCCTAATAATCTGAAAATTGGCTGGATCGAGTCATACTTGTCTGATCGACATAAAAAAGTTAAAATTGATGGCATTGTCTTTGACTCTTTCCAGGTGCCCTTTGGTGTGCCACAGGGCTCTCGGCTCGACCCTTTGCTTTTTATGTTATACACGAGTAATCTAATCAAGAGCACTCAGGATAATTTTCCTGAAGTCTCCTGTCACTGTTATGCAGACGACACATATTATTTTTATCCTTTAGACCATCCACTAGTACTCAAGATGCAAGTGTTTCAATGTTGGAAAAATGTGTTAATTTTATTCATAGATGGATACTTAACAATAATCTTAAGCTAAACGATAGTAAGAGTGAATTTTTGGTTATAGGAACTCCACAACAGATCTCAAAAATAAGCATTGACGGTATAAGAGTTGGATCCTCCAATGTGATACCCTCTGTTACAGCAAGGAATTTAGGAGTATACTTTGATACTAATTTAACCATGGAAACACATGTTAAAAATATATGCAAATCAAGATACTATCTTCTGTACAATCTCAGACGTATCCGCAGATATTTTGATCAAGAAAGTATGAAATTGGTTGTACATGCTCTTATCACAAGTAAGCTTGATTATTGTAACGGGTTGCTGTTTGGAATGCCTGATTCTCTGATAGCTAAGTTACAAAGAGTCCAAAATGCATGTGCAAGACTTGTCTATCGTCGGTCGAAATTCACTTCAACCACACCTCTTCTGAGAGAACTCCACTGGTTGCCAGTCCGTCAAAGAATCTCATTCAAAATATTGTTAATTGTCTATAAATCATTGAGTGGTCAAGCCCCTAATTACATCACAGAATTACTCCAACTCAAAGTCCAATCACACAGTCATAGCCTGCGCAGTTCCACAGATAGATTATTGTTTCAGATTCCCCATGGCAAAACTAAAATAACTCTTGGGGACCGTGCTTTTGCTATTGCTGCCCCCAAACTATGGAATAGCCTGCCAATAGAAATACGAAGCACTCCATCTCTCAATGTTTTTAAATCCAATTTAAAAACTTATTTGTTCAACTGAGAGATCTTATCTTGTAGAATTTAGTAAAAAGGAGCTCTTAACCAGCGCAGCTGAATATATTTTGTATAAAAGCTGCGCTATATAAATTTATTATTATTAATATTATAAAGATCATTCCTATATTTAAAAAAGGCGATAAACACCTATTTTCCAATTATCGACCAATTACATTATTACCATGTTTTTCAAAAATCCTGGAAAAAATTGTTTATAATAGACTCATTTCTTATTTGGATAGAAATAAAATATTAAATAATTGTCAGTATGGCTTCAGGGCGAGACATTCCTGTGAACATGCATTAATTGATTTAAATAACACTCATTTAACTAATATCAATAACAATTATCACTCATTGGGTATATTTTTAGACTTGTCAAAAGCCTTCGACCTCATAGACCATAACATACTTTTATATAAATTATCCCATTATGGTACCATGGGAGCAGTATTGGAATGGTTTCAGAGCTACTTACTTGATCGACGTAACTATACTTCATTTAATAATTATAATTCCCAATACTCGACAGCCCAGTATGGGGTCGCTCAAGGCTCCATACTGGGCCCGCTCCTCTTCCTAATTTATATTAATGAATTATGTACAGCATTTTCATTTTTTGATTATGTCTTATTTGCAGACGATACAACTATTATTTCAACCCATAGCAACTTTATATTTTTGTTAGAAAAAACCAATAATGAATTATGTAAAATAGCCGATTGGTTCGATGCTAACAAATTGATTGTTAATTATGAAAAAACTAATGTTATGTATTTTCGAAAACCTCATGTATCACAAAATTGTTTAGATTATCATGTAAAAATGAATGATGTTACTTTAAATTTGGTCAACTCTGTCAAATTCCTAGGATTTATAGTTGATGATAATCTGTCATTTAAGGAACACCGTTTCTGTATAAGTAATAAGATGTCAAAGAACATAGGTATATTATCTAAATTACGTAGTACCCTTACTGAAAAGCACCTATTTATGCTTTATAATTCTTTATTATTTCCCTATATTTATTATGGTAATATTACTTGGGCAAGTTGTGGCACTACTAAATTAAATCCTATACACAGACTGCAAAAAAAAAGGCCTTACGCATATATTCGAACTCCCCTTACTTAGCTCCGTCAAGCCCAATATTTGCAAGGTTAAACACTTTGACAATTTTTGATATTCATAAAATCCAAATTGCGATCCTGATGTATTACGTGAAACATAATTTAGCACCTCTGAATATAATGAATTTATTTCAGTATAATAAAGATTACCATCAGTATAATACCCGTTCCCACTCTAAATTCCATTATCCATTATCACTCAATCAGTCAACTCTTAATGCATTTAAATCTGTTGGTCCTCGAATATGGAATTCCCTCCCTTATGATGTAACCTCCAGCAGTAATGTTACTTTCTTTAAAACCAAACTCAAACGTTCAATAATAATTACCTATGTCAATTAAACATGTAATTTCATCTCTCCTCCCTACGTTTTCTTACTTCACCTTTTCCTATTTCCCTTTGCCTGTATGTTTAGTGTTTAATATATATATATATTTTTTAAATTAAGTTTGTTTTGTATCTCATGTTTATTGTATGTATATTTGTTGATGTATTGGGCACCCCATTAATCAAGCCTTGGCTTTTAGGGGCGCCCTGACCATTTATACTGTTTATACTGTATTAATAATTTTCATACATGCATGATTTGTATATTCATTTATTTTATTTTAAATGGTTCAATAAAACGAATTGAATTGAATTGAATATCCATATTTAACGAGTATCTTAAAATATATGCCTAAAGCCCTTGGTGATGCACTTTACATCATTTATAAATGTTATTTGTAATGTTTTGCTGATCATCAATTATACAGATTCTTATTGGTATTTATTCTCCATATCGCAATATTAAAAACAATATAGAAAATGCATTTACATAGTAAAATCAATGGTATAGTGAATAGCTGGGAAACCCATTCAACTTTGTATAATGGACATTTATATTTTCTTTAAAGGGAATTAAATGAGTCGCACTTCCTAATATGATACAGTGAACCTGTATACAAAGACCGCTGAAGGGAGTCAAGGAAATAGTCTTTACAGGCAGGATGATCTTTCTGTAAAGGTTTCAATAAGAAATCTCTTTGATATTGATACAACGTTCAAGAGAACGAAAAAGTAGTCTTTATAAAGAGGTTGGTCTATCTACACAGGTGAGCACAGAAGCAGGTTTGAATGTACTTACTTGTGACGTCACCCTTCACGGCTTTGAACTCGTCTTGAGTCAGACGAGTATCTTTGAACTCGACCCCAGCTTGGGCGAAGAGAAGACGGGAAATCTCGCCACCACCACGGGCGTTGAAATACACGAGCTCGTACGTAGACATGATGACGGTCTATAGATGATTTCGTATATAATAGGTGCGGAGCGTTGAGAGGACCTTGTTACCGTGATGGCTTGCTGCAGCGGGAGTGAAAAGAGTGCGGTATGCGTGTCTCATCCGTATGCTCTAGCTGACTTGTTTGCATTTACGTTGTTAGAGATTGGGGGATGTGGCTATACAGTGCGTCCCAAAAAAAACACTATACACTTTTGAAATGGCTGCCGAATAAAAAAATATATGATTCTGGGGGAAAAGTTTTCTATGTATGGAAAGCTCATAAACTCAACTTTCATATGACACCAGAAAGTCCGAAAATAATTCATGGTTGGGTGAGCACTGCTCACTTTTGTAAAGGGTATGAAAATTAGGTTGGGCAGGAATTAGTGATGTGTTCATGGGAGTCAGGATAGTGGGGTGAAAAACCTTCACCCCACATTTCAATTATTGTAAGATTAATTGAACATCTCATTGATTTACTTAATACCTGCAGGTAGGGATTATGTAAATTGAATATTCAAATACGGTTTGTTGACAAAAGGAATGTCCAAGATGTCGGCTACTTATTCTTCAGGTAAATGGTAACTGAAATGTGGGGTGAAGGTTTTTATTCAAAGTCACAGATGTAAAAAAATAACAGTTTGTAACATGGAAATTGCAACATGTACCATCACCCCATCCTGACATGAACACACCACTGAGTCTACCAGGGAAAGTTACAATGATACAATGAAAAATGCAATTCCTGTTCACTCATGCATAAAAGTTTCGTTTAATAAACCATGAAATTCACTCAGCAAATCATGAATGTATAATATCACCCTCAATTTTGTAAGCTCCAAAGGATTTACCTCTCACAAATTGGAAGGCTAATTCCTGCGCAACCTAATTTTCGTACCCTTTACAAAAGTGAGCAGTGCTCACCCAAGCATGAATTATTTTCGGACATTTTGGTGTCATATGAAATTTGAGTTTATGAGCTTTCCATAGATATAAAACTTTTCCCCCAGAATCATTTATTTTGTTATTCGACAGCCATTTCAAAAGTGTATAGTTTTTTTTGGGACGCACTGTAGAGCTCGAGCTTTTCCTTTTGTTAAATCTAGACGGGAAACAGGTGAGGTATGGGGAAAGAGCGAGCAAAGAGAAGAGAGAGAGAGAGAGGGGGGGGGGGGTAGGGGAGAGAGAGATAGAGGAGAGAGACACACACACACACACATATAGATACATACCCAGATAGCAAAATATCTGGGGCCCATCTGTGTTTTGCATGGGCTGACTAAAGCCCACGTGGCCCATACAAAAACCAGATGTATACCAGATGGGTCTTCCCACCCAGAACCCACGCATATTATGGGCCCCATGTTCGTTTTGGGTGGTGAAAATCGCACGTCGAACATCGGCTGGGCCAAGCTAAAATCCAGGTGTATACCAGTTGGGCCTTCCCACCCAGAACCCACAAGTACCAACACATGTGGGCCCCATGTGGGCCCCATGTGGGTTTTAGTGGTGAAAATCGCACGTCGCCATTGTCTTGGCCCAGCTGAAAACCAGATGTATACCAGATGGTCCTTAATTCCCACCAAGAACCCACAGGTATACGGAGCCCACGTGGCCCATATAAAAACCAGATGTATACCAGATGGGCCTTCCCACCCCGAACCCACAAGTACCAACACATATGGGCCCCATATGTGGGCCCCATATGGGGTTTTGGTGGTGAATAGCGCACATCGAGCATTAATTGGCCCAGTTAAAAAAATAGATGTATACCAGATGTGCCTTCCCACCCAGAACCCACAAGTATATGGAACCCACGTGGCCCATAACAAAACCATATTGGCATTCCCACCCAAAACCTACATGTATACAAACACATGTGGGCCCCATGCCGGGCCCCATTTGGGTTTTTTGGTGGTGAAAGTTGCACATCGGGCATCGGCCTGGCCCAGCTAAAAACCAGATGTATACCAGATGGCCTTCCCACCCAAAACCCACAAATATCCCCAGAATTTGCATAATGAATATGGGGTGCGTGCACATCTATGTTTGTTAACAATTTATCTGAATTTACAGGATATCTCCTAATTACTGATGATTTAGTTATATGCAATTTATTTCGAAAGTACTACAAAATGTAAATTGCTAATTATTAGGACATTTAACTTCTTTGTATCAATTACATTTAATTAAACATGAATTAAGAAAAACACTAACTATGAACTAAAACAAATTCAATAAAATACAAGTATATGGAAATATCTCATTCACAGCAAATTAACCAAGTCTTTCTCGATACCTGTGCCTTTACATTGGAATTTTTTAGACGATGTGTTGTTGCCATTGGCAAAATTAATTAGTACACGTGCTACGCAACTTACTAATTAAGCTGGAGAGCTTTTAACTGGTTGAAAGCTGTGCCAAATGGTACATCTGGTCCAGTTCAACCCAACTGGTAACCCTGAAAATTGAAATGGGATAAATGAATTCAACTGGGTAAAAATAGAACCCAAGTATTACAATATGAAGCCCATTTAGAACCACATTTTGGCCTATATGGGACCATATAAAACCCACTTGGCCCATATGGATCCCATATAAAGACCCACTTATAGCCCATATGGGGCCCATATAGAACCCACTTGACCCATATATAGAATCCTGGTTTTTATGTGGTAGGTCCCACATAAAACCCACACGGCCCATCTGGTGCCCAATAGGTAACCCTTGTGCATATTGCTGGGCCAATTGTGGGGCCCATCTGGGCCAAGTGGGTCCCATCTGGGCTGCCCATCTGGGGCCCTTCCATAACCCGGTGCAGATTGATGGGCCAAGTGGGCCAGCCCAGTTGTAAACCCAGATGGGCCCCACAACACCACAACAAGCGAAGGTGGGGAGAAAAGGAGGATAGAGAAAGTAGCATGTTATAACGCTGATCGAGTAGAACATTCAGGCGCGAGTATTCAATTCAATTCAATTAAAATGAACATTTATTTTCTTCCAAACTCTCCTCCCGTCTCTCTCTCTCTCTCTCTGTTCTTTCCCTCTCTTACTCTCTTTCTCTCTCTCTCTCTCTCTCTTCCTTGCTCCACCCCATTTCTTTCGTTATGGAAACATTCTCTATTTTCACGTGTGGCTGAGAGAAATATAATATGTTCATTTTTCATATCATTTTTATGCAATGTCATCGTTCCATATCATCTCTCCTATGAGTCAATTGAAATACAAACTTTAAAGCATGACGAAGCAAAACGTGAAGAATGGACTTTACCCTACATGCAAACACTTCTCTCATGAAAGCGGCCTCTATGGCTCTGCACACGACCGTGTACAGTATACTTCAAATACAAACCTGAAAGCATCGCGAAGCAATTTTACAGTTTACTACAACTTTAATTATAATCATACTTTCTCCATGCGTTATTTTATCGTCGAGAATTGTTTGTCCAAAATCATCCAAATAACCTCATACTATTCAACTAACGAGTTGATCAGATAATAATAATGATAGGTCCATTTATATAGCGCAGCTACTATATTAATATACTCTACTAGCCAGAGGTTGATGTTTTTTTTTTTTAGGGGGGGGGGAATACATGTAATCGATCGAGGTCAAAAAAGGGGTCTAAAAAAGTTCAACCGATCTTGGAAATTATTTTGGGGCACGTGCCCCCTCCCACATGTTCTCTCTCTCTCTCTCTCTCTCCCTCTCCCTTTCTCTGTTCTTTCCCTTTCTTTCTCTTCTCTCTCTCTCTCTCTCTCTCTCTATTCTTCCCCTTTCTTACTCTCCTCTCTCTCTCTCTCTCCCTCTCTCTGTTCTTTCCCTTTTTTACTCCCCCCTCTCTCTCTCTCTCTCTGTTCTTTCATTTTCTTACTCTCCTCCCGTCTCTCTCTCTCTCTCTCTCTGTTCTTTCCCTCTCTTACTCTCTTTCTCTCTCTCTCTCTCTCTCTCTTCCTTGCTCCACCCCATTTCTTTCGTTATGGAAACATTTTCTATTTTCACGTGTGAAAGAAAAAAAAAAAAAACATATTTTCTACTCTTTTGAAAGTAGTTTATATTAATTTAACATTTTTATTGAGTAAATTCTTGTGAATGGAAATTTGTTTTGGATTTTTAATGGATATCATTTTTAATGCAAAATGATGTTCTAGGTAGAATTATCTTTGTAAAAAAAAAAATGTATTCCTATTATTGGTTCTAGGACAATTACACTCTAGGACAATCACCCCAGTGTGTGTAGTTCGGGGGGGGGGGGGGGTCACCTATTATGTCTTGTCTGTTGGTATTTGTTATACGGGATAATTTCCAGGGGGTTATTGACCTCGGAGGGGGGTGGGGGTGATTGTCCAGGGGGTAATTGTCCTGATACCCCTCTAATTTTCATTAGATTGTATACAAATGGACACACAAATTTGCTACGAAAGGGTAAGCATGAAACATGATAGAGCATAAAAGATGACAAAAATCGGTATACCTTTGCAAGAACGATTCATTCTTTGTATGTATAAACAATTTCATGAAGAATAATTTGTAAATCAATTGTTGTAAAATTATCTGTGGAATGGATTGAAAGATAGTTTTGATGTAAAAATTAAAAACCAGCTCAAAATTACATCCTGTATGCCTTGTGCTAAACCCATTTTCATTTGTGTTTGTTGGTGTTTACAGGAATAAGTTGAGAAGAGTAGAGAGTTGAAAGAATAGAAGAGAGCTAGAGATCGGGGTGAATAAGAGCAATTAGTAGAGAGGAGGGGGAAATGGGGGGGGGGGGGGTACAAAATAAATGATGGCTTTGTATTGCATTAAGTATTGGAAAAGCCCCCAATTTCAAAAAATGAAATGGAAGCTCTCATTACCAATCATGTGAAAGAATATGTTTTGACTAATACATGATAAAAAATATGCCGGGAAACCGCCTACTAATTGATATATTTGGTAAATTATTATATCTATTTGACTGTGAGAGATATAGGGTAGTCCCATATACATCTTTCTGTGTATAGTGCTTGTAACTTTACGAAGAATGGGCCAAATTTCTTATCATTTTGATGATTCCAGAACCTTGCAGATGCTAGATGCTAGATGATCAACCTTTTCTGATCGATTCCACAACGTTTCTTTTGCAATGCAATCGCATGACCATAACTGGTCTTTACCTTTAAGAAAATTATTTACAGTCTTAAATAAGCACTGTACCTTTCAAAATAATAATCGATTCATTATAATGTTACAGTGGAACCCGTGACTTAAAATATTGAAAGCAGTAAACAGACTGGAGATGGGAGGATTAAGAAAGGGAAAGGGTACGACTTGGAGGGGGAGGGGTGAAATGGGAGAGCAAGGAAAAGAGAAGAAAGGGCGATTTTGTGGGGGTGCATTTTCAAGATTTTTAACAAATTAGTTTTTTGGTTTATACATCGGTAGGGAGATGAAAAAGTAGTAAGAGAGGAGGGAAAAAAGAGAAAGGGTATGACAAGGCCTGAGAATTTCATTAGGCGGATAAATGCGAGAGAGCAAGATGGTCATGTTATGTAGAGAGGGTGCAAGAGGGACGATATCATGTTTGCCCTTCCACTCTCTCGAGTGATTTTTAAAGTTTTCCAATGTTCATCATATCGTTAAAAAATCCTTACTATATTATAAGTTGTCCTAATTTCCTCAACTATGAACAAAAATTATTTACTTTTCTGAATTTTTCCTTGTATCAAAACCAGACTTGTATTTTCTTGTATTTTCATCCCAATTGTTATCACTAAGTTTTTGATTAGTTGAGAGGGCTTTAATACTGACAGGGTCTTTGTCACCGGCGCCATCATAAATTATTAGGACCCCCACAGCCAACATCACAAAGAAAAGCTCTTTCCTATTAGCGATCATTGCTTTCTTTGCGTGGGCAGGCGCGTAGCCAGGGGGGGGGGCGGTGGGGGCGGTCGTCCCCCCAAAAAAACGCCGGCCCCCCCCCCAAAAAAAAAAAGAGAGAGAAAGAAGAAAGGAAGAGGACGTAGGAAGAAAAAGGATTAAGAGTCGAGAACGGTACAACGAATCGTCTTCTTTCTCTAATAATTTAATAAAACGTCAAGGCTTCCGCGCTTCGCGCGGGAGGGGCGGGGAAATACTGAATTCAGATAAGGATTAAGAGTCGAGAACGGTAGGCCTACAACGAATCGTCTTCTTTCTCGAATAATTTAATGAAACGTCACAGCTTCCGCGCTACGCGCGGAGGAAGTGGAACTTGGAACTTGATTCAAACAAGGATTAAGAGTCGAGAACGGTACAACGAATCGTCTTCTAATAATTTAATGAAACGTCAATAGAAACTGAATTTAGACAAGGATTAAGAGTCGAGAACGGTACAACGAATCGCCTTCTTTCTCTAGTAATCTAATGAGACGTCAAAACTTTCGCGCTTCGCGCGGGAGGGAAACTCCCCCTCCCTGCACCCACCCCCCTAGGGAGCGCGCTACGCGCGCTCTGTAAGTGATTCGCACGCTTCGCGTGCTCACTACCGCCCCCCCTAAAATGAAATCCTGGCTACGCGCTTGTGCGTGGGGAGCCTTGGGGACTGGCTTGAATTCTTCCTTTGTCCTTTTCTCATCAGACTACTTTTGATATTCACCAAACACCAAAATAAACAGACTCTCCACGAAAATAGGAAAGTTATGAATTTTCGAAGCTGTCATAAGTGGAATTAGAATTGGCAAAACTGTGAATTTTCTTGCGAGCTTCTATCCAATTTACTTTGTACAAACCGTTTCGAGAACTTTAATTTCCTTAGAAATATTTTTGTTTTCATGCAGGGGTTGTATAAAAAGCATATATTTAGGCTGGATGTATGATTGAAAATTTTCTTAAGGGAAATGTGCTTATTCGGAAGTTTTTTAGTACAGGGGAAATGGTAGGGGACCTCGCGAGATATTTTACAGAGTTGCCAATTTGTGTTTGATTGATCGCACCTTCAAAAATTCACAACCTTCTTATTTTCAATCAGTTTTTTCTCAAACTTTCACTGACCTGTTTCTCTCATCAACTTAATATCAGGTTGGACTTTACCTTTACGGAGTTGTAATGATAACCTCTGTTTCCATTGTGACACTGAGCGTTGTCATTCCATTGAATACAGATGCCTAAATCAGCTACAAAATGAAATCAATAGCAGCATAAAATTTCTTGTTTGAACTGACAAAAGTTCAAAAATTACATATTTAGTCAACAATTGCTTGTTAGAAACACTGCACAACAGCTCTCTCTTTATCCCGTCTATCTGTCTTTCTCTCTGTCTCTGTCTCTCTTTCTTTTTATCGTTCTCTCTTGTATTGCTTATTACACACACATACACACACTCACTTTCAGCCATTTAAACGAAATGCACAATGTTATAACAAGTCGAAAGGTAGAACTAACTTTATTTTCTTTTTCCAACTGTTAATTCACAAAAGGGGTACACGAAATTGAAACGTGGTCGTTGTTTCTTGTGGTAACAATAAAATTCTGAAGACGACTTTAAACTGGCTGAAGGAACTCTACTTGATGACGTCATTATATTCTATAATGGAAAGACTCGTTCGTCACTGATACAAAAATTCAACTGCAAGAGAATACAGTCATACACTATGAATTTCAAATCTTTTCGTATTACATCAATCAATATTGTTTAAGAGTTCATGTGAAGGAGAATGACGTGAAGAAGTGCATGAATGACGAAGAATGTTGGAGGCATGGGTATAAACAGGTAGATGAAAGGTTATAGAAAAGAATACCTATAGCGATGGGGTGGGGTATATGCGAGCGGATTGTATGATCTCCTTTCACTTTACCCCTACCTTGTTCATTGTATTTTATTTTATTTTCTCCTTGATTTCTCACAATTCGGTGAGGGGGGGGGGGGGGACACATGGCCCGTAACCCCTTAGTTTCGTAGTAGGTCCATTGTCAGAGTGCCGTTTTAATGTCTAAAACCTATCATAACCACAAAACGTTTGTAATGAATTAAGGCAGAGAACTTTCTTGCCACGAGTTCCCTGGGGGGGGGGGGGTGCCTGAAGGACGATGTAGCGGTTGTCGTTGCAGTAATAATAACATTGTATACCTATTAGCAAATCCACGACTGCAATCGACAAATTCCAAATAAAGGGTCCTTTATTTCACCCAACAGTACTCTGCAAACATGTGGAATTATTTTGGTGGGAGGGGGAGGGAGGGGGGGGGGGGGGCTGGCTCTTATTAAATTTGTTTTTCCTGCTTGTACATGTCGTTAATTAATCCAACATGTTATTGGTCTAAATGCCATTTAGTCAAGTGTTCAGTTCAAAAACTTGTTAGTCAAAAGTTTTTGCACAACTTCATCCGGAGAACAATTATTTAGGAAATCTAATTGGACTACATGTAGTTTTCATTTAAAAAACACCACAAATAATAGAAAGAAAGACTCCCGGTAAAGCCACAACGTAAGTGATTTTACATAGCAGTCTCTGGCCTTTTCTTGAGCCATGCAGCGATCTTGGGTTCAGCTTTCATGCGGTCAGAGAACTCCTTCAAGGCTGGATACATGGCTGCTAGGGGTGGCATGCTTCCGAAAATTGTCTCCGTCATGTGGAAGACCGTGATATCAGCCATGGTCATCTGGATCGAGATAGAAATCAGGTAGAAGTGAAAACGATTAAAGAGAAATCCAACCTTAAATTGACTCGGTAATATATTGCCTCAGGTTCTGAAAAAAAATCCTGAATTTAGCTCATGCTGCAATCATAATTATAAACCTTTAGGTCAGTCAGGAATCCCATGACGTTTACAAGCCGATCGCCTGTCTGATTATCAAGATATTTATGATTGGAAATCGACATTTCATTTTTCGTTTTCCTAACGGTTTTTATAACACTACAGTCTATTGGAAAAAATGAGTATGGTAAAACCGGTCACTTGAAGATTTTTACTTTTTTGAGGCACTTCATGATCCTTTTGAAGCGCAATTGTTTAGGGTTTCAATATTACATTATATCACAGACACTGATATCACGTAGGGCCGTGCATCTCAGATTTAACATTGACGATGGAGTTCTGGGAGAGGTGAAAGCTAAAATAAAAATGTGTGTGCTTTTTTTCATTCTTTATATGATTGTTTTTGTGGAAGTGTATATTAGAAAACAGGTCCACAGGTGTATATTAAAAAGGATGCCTCCATAATCAAAATATGACAATTTATAGCTTAAGGTTGGGGACCTGCACAACTTTCATGTCACATATTTGTGTAGCCCTATACAGTATACACATTTCTGTGTACAGGACATAGCTTTGACTGCTATGAGAGGCATCGCTGTTTCTATTGGCTCAAGGGGACCTTGCATCCTGATATGACCCCGAGGCGCGTCGGGCTGCCCCGAGAGCCAGTATAGAACCAGCTATGCTTCGAATATTAAAGCAGTCGATATATCTTTGATAAACCGAATTCATAACTAAATCTACAAAGAATTCTTACCTTATCCATTTCTTGAGTAAAGACTGGTTAAAACATGACATAAAATCTGAGACACTGTCTGTAAATCTTTGCTGGAAAGTTGCCTGAATGTGACGATCATTCGGGAATCGCAGACAAAAAACATTGTATGGTATCCGCGCTCGCCAAAAGAAACGTTTTACACGTAAACCATTGGGGGCAACGGGCATCAAAAAAAAAAACTATTGACCGGTAGGCTGGAATGGCAAAAATCACGACTCCAATTTTGACCAATTACATGACTAGATTTATTCAACATACTAAAGACTCGGAGAGGTAAATAATGTCATTTATCACTTTA
Organism: Strongylocentrotus droebachiensis; assembly: GCA_035222895.1. NCBI lineage: Eukaryota > Metazoa > Echinodermata > Echinoidea > Camarodonta > Strongylocentrotidae > Strongylocentrotus > Strongylocentrotus droebachiensis. The sequence goes on from JAVYIG010015257.1 coordinate 15,216, forward strand.
ACTAGACGTGATGAAAGACTGAGGACTACTGAACCAACCTTGTCACCGACGAAGAAGCCCTTTCCACCACTGTTCTTCTTCAGAGCATTGCACATAGCGGTCAGGATTGTTTTAGAGTCCTTCTCAACAAAACTCTTTCCTAGCTCAGCCTGAAAATTGATAAATAATGGAAATATAAACGTTATTAAAAAGCCTGATTATTCGATCATTACTGAGCGTGAATACAGGGTATACGAAATATTACACTTATTTTCTTACTTCATTTTCTTTCTCTATTCAACAACAAAAACAACATCAACAAAATCAAATCCAATTTTAACTCGTTTTTTCAGTAAAAGTAGAAAAAAACCATAAATTACTAAATGTTATTATTTGTATTGCAAGACTTAGAAGCATTGATTTTGTCATGATCGGCATATCTATGTCAAAAACCACTATACTAGAATTCTTTTGAATTAGAATGGTACGTATTTAATCTTTACTTTTCGTACTTCTCCATTTGTAATAATATTTTGATATTTATTTTTAAAAGATCCTATAGGGCTTAACATCCTCCATAGAAGAGAGTTGTTTGTTTTTCTTACTTTATAAATTAATCACTTTTCGCTCTTTAAATTGGCACCGGTTAATATTTTTTCCACTCCTTCATAGTTTATAAAAAACAATTTAGACAATTGTTTATCCGATGTGATAGAAAATTGCAAATTTGTAAACGAAAATTGTGATTTTATATTCCACGCCGCGTTGCCAATTTAGAGATGATTCGTTACAATAAAATCGCTCTTATTCGAGAACGTCACAATCGACTACATTGGATTTGGAAGAAGAAAACAATTGTTGTGATTTTCGCTCTTTCTGATCACGTATAAAGTGTAATTACTAGCATTCTGGACCAAAAGATAATTAATGCAAAAACGTCACAAAAGTTGGTTAACCTCACTGTACCCGCTACGCCTCAATCTTCTTTCTATTTAAGAATTCCTAGGCACCACAGGAACTATTGTTGTTTGAACAATCTACAGATTATATCAAACCACTTCCGAAAGTCCTATGAGTCCAAGGGACTATTTACACAGGCAGGATATCACTTTATCGCTGTTATTCAGGCGAACTTGTATTCATAACCGGGCACCGTATAAGCCAGTTCATGGATACAATCTGCGCATGGGCAGATAAAGGTCATTTGTACCAAAATGGTAAAACGGTAAAACCCACAGAGATGAACACACAGAGATGAACAATCTACAGATTATATCAAACCACTTCCGAAAGTCCTATGAGTCCAAGGGACTATTTACACAGGATATAACTTTATCGCTGTTATTCAGGCTAACTTGTATTCATTACCGGGCCTCGTATGAGCCAGTTCATAGATACAATCTGCGCATGGGCAGATGAAGGTCATTTGTACCAAAATGGTAAAACCCACAGAGATGAATACTGGATATGCGCTCATGAAAGTTATGTAACATTATTTATTTATGCACCAACGGTACATTCTATGATACGCAGGTGGAAGTATTCTTTTCAAGAGGTCAAACAAAAGGTATCATGAAGCACATCTAGGACTTTGGCAGTTATTATTCTAAGATGCTCAAAGTGGAACTTCTCCATGTCTCAAAGATCTGTGGATATTAGGGGTCATTTGTACCATGTGCTATCTGTAAACTCCCTTATTATAAAGAGTTGCGATCAATCGCAAGTCCGACAATCAAACGCAAGTTTTCAGTCTCCTATCTCGTATGTACATCGTTGGGATTAATCGCAACTGTTTATTAGTCGATGCCCATTGGAATTATTGTCGAGATCTATAGAGAATAGACAGATCTGTGAAATCTCTAATACGAGCAGAGAGATGCCGTTCTCCATCGAGAGACTAGTGTATGTACATACATATTTCACAATTATTGTCAAGTTTTCCGAGGTACGGTAGGCCTTTCTCAAAAGAAACGAAGCATGCAACGTAACTTCATGAGAATTTCTGGCCCGTCTGGCAAATTTATTTACAAACTCCTTCCGTTAAAATATTTGGTACCCTTGTGCTGTGAATTGTGAACTCCTTGTGAGAAAAGTGCCTATTGAAGAATCTTTACAACATTTTCAAATTGTCATTTTGTCAAAGCATACACTATGAACACGGCGGACAAAGAAAGAGGACAAAATATACAGTTCCTTATTCTACCCTCAACAATTGCTGCGGTAGACAAAAGAACATCCCTTCACTGCTATTATCATGTAAAAATGTGTAGAACAGGTGAATATTCATGTGACACCTGTTCTACACATTTTTACATAATAGCAGTGAAGGGATGTTCCTTTGTCTACCTGAGGAACTGTATATTTGGTCCTCTTTCTTTGTCCGTCATATTCATAGTGACAGGCGTCGTTTTGATTGCGTTATTAGGGACTTTTAGAATGAATGGACGAGAACACGACGCACGCCAACTGACCATGCGTGTCAACGTACTCAACTGCCCATGTTGACTACAATTAGAAATCTTTTAGATTGCACTCAACGATATACATGCATGTAGGAAGTAACACTATATGAACATGACAGACAAAGAAAGAGGACAAAATATACAGTTCCTCATTCTACTCTCAACAATAGGCCATTTTCGTAATGTAACCAAATTTAATGCATAGGTCTTTGTGAAGTGCCTCAATACAAATTATTTAATTCACCTGATAGGAATAATAGTATTTCAATAGTCAGAATGCAACTGCATATATTAAGTGTTGCTAGGTAGGTCAAGCCATAATGTTTGTCCAACCTAGCTGGCAACAACTATAATGTATGCAGTTAGGATTATGTCTATTGAAATACTATTATTCCTATCAGGTGAATGAAATAGTTTGTATTGAGGCACTTCACAAAGACCTGTGCATTAAATTTGGTTACATTACGAAAATGGCCTATTGCTATACGTGGTAGAACATCCCTTCACTGCTATTATGTAAAAATGTGTAGAACAGGTGAACATGCATGTGACACCTGTTCTACACATTTTTACATAATAGCAGGGAAGGGATGTTCCTTTGTCTACCTGAGGAACTGTATATTTTATGCGCACGCGGCATATACTAGTGCCGTACTAGATTTAGGAAAATCAAGGTTGACGCATTCTCGATCGCCGACTGAGACGACGTGACGCATGCGCAGTGCCTTAAAATGACGTCACACGTTGCAGTCAAGGCTTTCAACGTGCAATTCTAAAAGTCCCTATTACCCGCACTACCAAAGTCTGCGAAGGAAAATAGTGCATACGTCAGTACTTCAAAGCGATGTTAGACGTGTCACTTTCGCATGACCCTTCAAAAACCACGCCACTCGTTGACGCAGTCCTACGCCAATCAAATGACGCCTCGTGTGCAAAGGACAATATGCGTCTTAAAGCCCCACTGCACAAGTTTGGCCAGGAGGGATGAGACCTCCCTGCACGGTCACTGACAGGTGTTTTTTCATCAAATCAGCTCTCAATTAACATAAGAAAAAAAGGATCACGGGCGACAAATGGTCACCGATTAGGCATTGTTTGTTATATAGAGGGCGCAAGTAGCTATAAGTAGCGCAGTGGGGCTTAACAGAATTGCAAAGGTAATTAACAATGAGATTGTGAGCACTTACCTTCTTTGCTTCGTCTTTCTCGAAGAACATCTTCATGATATGAGTAAAGATATCTCCGACGCATTCACACGCGACATCAATACGTGTAGCTTCTTCTATGTTCTTGCCGTACATGTCTGAAAGATCAATAATCAGACATTATTATTAGGCAGTCATGAAGACACCCGTTATTGGAGGACAATCGATGTCCTCGATAAGTGAGATAATTTCCAGTGTAATTGATCCTTATTCGAATAATTTTACCTGCAATTGTCTCTCTAGACCCAGTTGCGGTAAATGATAATGGAATTTAAAAGTCAACTTTTATTCGTTTTTAATCAAGATATAAACATATCATAAAATTAAAGTTGATAAGTTTTAGCCAATCGTTGGCTTCGAAGTTGAAGAGAACTTTGAGTTCTGGGAAATCTGCAAAATAATTTGTGAGCTTTTTAATTCTTTTTAATGTTATTGCGAAAGAGTATCATAGAAAAATATCTCTGTAAGGAATCGCTTTTCAAATGCCCTCATGTTTGAGATGCAAGTAACAGCCAAAGGTTGTGGAGCACAACTTTTAGGTCACATGTTTGCGTAGTCCCATATATCCATTCCCGTGTACAGTGCACGTAACTCTGAGCAAGACTGAGCAAATTGTGTATGATTCTCAAACCCCACAGTGTATGTGGTACATGAGCAACATTTCCAATCGCTTCCACAAAGTTTCAACATTGTCTTTAAGATGGCTGAATAAATTATTATCATCATCATTTAAATTATTATCATAAATTATTTAAGACATGATGTGATGCTCTTATGCTATGGTCACATTACCCAAAAGTAGCCTGCTCGGCGGCCGAGCGGCGAGTTTTTAACCAATGCTGCCCGGCGGCTGCCGGGCCACCGAGCGGCGGCCGCCCAGGCACCGTTCGTTTTTAGGGCATCGCTCGGTCGCCGCTGAAGTTTTAGCGCGGAGTTAAAATTTGGGCGGCGCCTGCTCACTTTTCACTCGCCGCCCAATATACGCTCGGTGCCTGGGCGGTCGCCGCGCGGGCACCGACCTAATCGCTGGGCGATGCCTAATTCCAGCAGCGACCGAGCACTGCTACTGATCGGTCAGTCGCTGCTGTGATTTGTGACCATAGCTTTACCGAATGTTCTTGCAAGGTATCTCTCGATGGCATGGCTCTGTGGGATTGGTGGAAATGGTGTAGCAGTGCCTTTTACGACCAGCACAGGTAACTGACCAAGAGGGGCTTCTGCAGTCAAAAACAAAAAGGAAAAAAAAAGAAAGAAATTATTTGGGAATGAAAATTGACAAAAACGATGTCAAATTCAACAAAGATAAAGACACAGTATTAACCAAAAAGAAAATAGTCTGTATTCGACAAAATATGAATCTATTATATTAAATATATTATTTCATTTTTGTTGTGTACATAGTGAACTATTGCATTGTTATATAATTTAATATTTATTTAACATATATTTAACATATATTGAACTATTGATATTATATTGTGAGTTTGTTCAATTAGCACGCCATACTCCTTGTCTTAATTTTATATCACCCCTCTCTGTTTGACTCTATCTCTCTCTCTCTCTCTCTGCAATACCTAGTGTGTCCTTCTCGTGTAAAATTGTCTCAAATTATTAAAACCTTACCCTGTATTTGCCCTGTATTTGAACAAATAGACGTATACGTGCTCCATCACGCATGACAAACAACGACGCGAAAAATGGACAATTGTCCCCGAGTACACATAGCATACGCCATCACTCTGGTTAATCAAAGAACACGTAGACATGACTGGCAGAAAATATGATTGACATAGCAAATTATCCATGTGTATGTGTGTGTGGGAGGGGTCTTATAAAGAGTGAGTGAATACACGGGGAGGGAGGGGGAATGCCCCCACTAATGAGAAAATAAGAAAAGGGGTTTATTCGGGACCATGTCAGGGCCACCGGGACTCCTGCGCCGGGGAAAACAGATACTGTTTCGGGAATTTTTTTTTTTTTTTAATCCTATACCCCCTTCCACCCCCAATGATTGTAAGGAATATCCAATTTTAACGAGCATCTTGAAATAGTTATCTTATGCATATAGCCCTTGGTGATGCATTTTGCATCATTTATAAATGTTCTTTGTAATGTTTTGGAATCTGTATTATTTCATTCACTCCTAACATGTCATTTTATATCACCTTTTACCATAGAGCTATATATAATAAGTCTTATTTTATAGCTCTATGCCTTTTACGTACCGCATTCCCGCTCGAACATGAGATGATAGATAATGGATTGCCCAACCGTCGTCCCCGCCCCCTTCCAGCCTTTCCTATCCTCCACACAAACTTTGCCCTCCGGATCCGGAAATGCCAAGTCGGAACGGTCAGAGTAAAGGCTACTGATCATCAATAACAGATTCAAGTACAATGCCAATGGACATTGAAATTTGCATTAAAGGTAATTGAATCACGGTTGCAGTCTGAGCATGAGCAGATAAAGGCCATTGCAGAACAAATTGTAAAATACACGGAGGCGAAATACTGGATACGTGCTCATGAACGTAATGAATAATAATCATTATTCATTGATACACAAGCAGTGTACTCCATGATACACAGGTGCAGGGGCGGATCCAGGATTTGCCGGTAGGGGGGGGGGGGGGCCTAAAATGTGAAAAACGTGCCGACCAATATCTCGCTCAGTGGGGGGTAGTGGAGCATCACTTTTTTGGGGGTATATGACCCCGAAAATGTGGAAATCGAGCCTACCGATATCTCGCTCAGTGGGGGGGGGGGGGGGGGGGGGGGGGGGGGGTAGTATGCATAATTACAAAAAAAAGGGGGCCGGGCCCGTCGGGTCCCCCCCCCCCCCGTGGATCCGCGCCTGCACAGGTGGAAGTATTCTTTGAAAAGGGGAAACAAACGCTATTTATGTAGCACCTCCATCGCTGTAGGAGAGATTATTTCAAAATGTACAAAATGAATCTCTTCATGTTTTGAAGATCTGTGGATTTGTGGGGTCATTGCAGCAATGTGCTAACCGTGAACTGGTCCAGTCGTTGCACTTCCAAGTACGATACAGTGAACCTGTATACAAAGACCGCTGAAGGCAGTCAAGGAAATAGTCTTTACAGGCAGTTGATCTTTCTATAAATTAAAGGTTTCAATAAGAAATCTCTTTGATATTGATACAACATTCAAGAGAACGAAAAAGTAGTCTTTATAAAGAGGTTGGTCTATCTACACAGGTGGGCCCCGGAGGTGAGCACAGAAACAGGTTTGAATGCACTTACTTGTGACGTCACCCTTCATGGCTTTGAACTCGTCTTGAGTCAGACGAGTATCTTCGTAATCGACCCCGGCTTGGGCGAGGAGAAGACGGGCGATCTCGCCCCGACCACGGGCGTTGAAATACACGAGCTCGTACGTAGGCATGATGAGGGACTAGATGATGTCGTAGGTGCGGAGCGTTGAGAGGACCTTGTTACCTGGATGACTGGCTGAAGCGGGAGTGAAAAGAATCCGGTGTGTGTGTATGCTTTAGCTGACTTGTTTGCATTTACGTTGTTAGAGATTGGGGGCTGTGGCTATAGAGCTCGAGCTTTTCCTTTTGTTAAATCTAGACGGGAAAGAGGTGAGGCATGGGAGGAAATAGCGAACAAAGAGAAGAGAGATAGAGAGAGAGGGCAGAGGAGACAGAGAAAGAGATACGGAGAGAGAGAGAGAGAGAGAGAGAGAGAAGAGAGAAGGTGGGGAGACAGAGGGAGAGAGAGAGAGGGGAGGGGGTAGGAAAGTGAAAGAATAGCGAGAGGGGGAGAGTGATAGAGAGAGAAGGAGAGTAAGACAGGGAAATAATAGAGAGATAGAGAGACAGAGAAGGATAGTAAGAAAGGGAAATGACAGGGAGAGAGAGAGAGAGAGAGAGAGAGAGAGAGAGAGAGAGCATGGGGAGGGGGGGATCTTTAAAAAGGGCACAAGTAAAACAAGTTGAGTAACAAAATGAGCAATTCAGTACTCAAGCTGGAGTAAGACCTTAATTTTAGTGGTACTCGAGTAATTTGTTACCTTCGATAAAGAGTAAATCAATGACTCAACATGGAGTAAGAACTTCGTTTGTGTCAATTTTGAGTAAACTACGGTTGTGTATTAGCTGTCTCGTGCATGCATGTGCGCGTGCAGAGAGATCGATGCAAAATAACTGAGATAGATGTGACACATTGGGAAGAAATTCAGAGCTCATGGATCGAGCTTGGAACAGCTCCAACCGACATTTCTAGGTAAGAAATCCTCATGATAATATTAAAAGAGCTACCGTGTGATATTTAGTCAAGTTTCAAGGACACTGTGTTGATCAACATTGTGAAATTATTGTTGTCACTGTCGATGTCATTAATTTGATTGTGAACTTGGGCAATTCTCTAAGGGCGAGCGTGCATGCATTAATTTAGTGACCGGTAATAGCTAGCCTACTTTATTGTATTTGTATTAAACACGTATTGGCCTGGGTAGGCCTATTGATGCAGATGGTTGTAGGACAATTACCCCTGGGCAATCGGCCAATTACCAGCGGGACAACTTAGCCCCCCCCCCCAGAAAATAACCACTTGAAGACAACCACCCCAGAGGACAATTACCCCCTAGGACTCGGAGTAGGACAACTTCCCCCCGATTTTATCAAAACCAATTAGTTGTTATCATCCTATCGAAACTTAATGCACATAAATTAACCTCTACCTTGTTAATTCCTATCATGTTAACTACATGTACATATCGAAATTTATCATTTTAGGAAGGAACTGGCTTGGACTTTTTTTCTGGCCTCCTTCAGAGGAAGGAGCCAACTGCTTTTGATGGTACTTTGAGGGACACCAATGAAGCCAGGACAGTATTACGTAGTCATCGAGAGAAGCGCTTATTCATGCTCTTCATTGAAAGCAGCAGTTGACTACTGCTACAAGATGTTTCAAATACTACAGCTGGATTACCCTGCCCAGGCAGCCGTCACATGGGACTTCTTTGTCGTCTCATTTATGGAATTCGTACCAAGGATTTTATTAAACCATGGACCCTAGTACAGATGGACTAATAATGAGAGTCTTTCTTTGATCACATCATTCCTACCGCCACCTGATAATATGTATGTTGATGAGGACATTTATTTGACGCGACAATGTTTATTATGTAATCACGCATCATCACAGACAAAAGAACTTTTACATTTCTTCAGATTCTTTTCGCTAGGCCAGCGCCCAGAGTGTAGTTTCAGGATACGTATCGTGATTTAAGACCAGTTGGAGGAGCAGTGAACCCCAAATTATGACAATTTGTGCGATATTAGACTGATTATTAAAGAAGTGGACACTGCATGGTGGATATACATCTGGACTTGCAAAACTCTGAAAAATACTTATTCTTTACTGTCATATTACCTTCTATTCCTTGGAAATGGATAGGATAAGTTTTAAAATGAAGTTTAAAATCATTGTGTTACAGCCAAATTTACAGGTTTCTCGTGTAAACTACTTCTAATTTTCTATTGAAGACTTCATATACGTTAATATTTATATGTACGCCACAACTGCACATACATTTCCGTGATTTTAAGCGATTCAGCTTCTTTTGCGCAGGCATTTTTTTTAGAGTTCCAGGCATAATTCTGTTTTTTTTAATGTCTGACTGGCGGCGGTCGTGATGAGATCAAAGCCTGGAAGCATGTTTGGAATGTCATTATGATACTTTTGACAGAATCAGGTGCATGCATGTATTATGGTACCGATCAGTGTCCATTTGTAGTAGGTCCACGATTAAATGACCTCGCTTTCAATGGCTGCCTGCCGTAGCAACAAACACAATTGACAACTCTGTTTCGTTGAAGATGAGCCATAGAAAAAAAGACCTCATGCATGGCTGATTGTCAACGAAACGGTGTTAAGCCTTTTGTCAATTATGTTTGTTGGTACGGCAGGCAGCCAGGGGAGCATTACTTTAAACAAACATAACTTTTTATTCCTAGCTCATTTTTCCTGATTGAGGTGTCATACTAAAGGGCATAAAATGAACTATATATAAATGTGATTTTATGTTTGAAATTCAGATACCGTCCGCCTTATGACTTTTTGGTATCCTTTCTTCAAATTTATTTTAATCACTCATGCGTGAAACATGCATCATGCTAGTTGCATTAAATAAAAGAGGAGGATCTAAGCTTTACAAATATGTGTTATTTATTAATTGTGATTAGGTTATGATAAAATATCGATCATTCTCGGTTTCGATTTTTTCTGGGACGCACTGTAAAAATATAAATCAGGAGATTCTTATACTGAATTAAATTTTGTTTTTACTTGATTTTCATTGAAGGCGTTAATCCTTGTCAATATGTGTCAAATATTTAACTTACAGAATTGATGCCAAAAACTTGAAAGCTCATTACGATGATTCGATGTAAAGTAACATTATTTTTAAATTGAAATTTTTAAACTACATACTTTTTAATATCATGATTGATGAGAAAACTCTTGAGTTTTCACTGTGGTTCAAACTGATTTTGGAAATTAAAGTCCACAAATTATGTTACTGGTATTTAACACATAGAATTGATGCCAAAAACTCGAATGATGTGGCGATATAAAGTAACTTTTTTTTTAATTGAAATTTTTAAACTACATACTGTTGGTATGGTATGGTATGGTATTTTTATTGAATCATGCATCGCAGTTACATATTACTGAATTGCACATTGATATAAGTTGCATTCCAAAAACGAGAGTACAATTTAGAACAGTATCGTTTACATAATTATAAGTACACGTATTATGTCACATGTTTATCCTAAATTTTGTATATACCAAACGTAAAACAAAAGCAAAAATACGAAGGAAAAGGGGAATATCTACCTCAACAAATTATGAATTCAAAGTGAGGAAGAGAGAAAGAAAAGATGTAGACAAAAGAGGTTTTTAATATCATGTATGTTTACACTGTGATTCAAACTGATTTGGGAAATTAAAGTCCACAAATTATGTTACTGAATTTAAAATGTCGTTGACTTTATGTTATTTGCATAGTGTGTGAGTGAAGAACTTGAAATCAATGCTAAATTTAGAAAGTGAAAGAATAGCGAGAGGGGGAGAGTGATAGAGAGAGAAGGAGAGTAAGACAGTGAAATAATAGAGAGATAGAGAGACAGAGAAGGATAGTAAGAAAGGGAAATGACAGGGAGAGAGAGAGAGAGAGAGAGAGAGAGAGCATGGGGAGGGGGGGGGGGGCTCTTTAAAAAGGGCACAAGTGCCCCTGTAGCGGTCTCTTGTTTTCTTAGCCTCTTCAAGCGCTAACTTATAGTAATTATATGATTAATGTTATTAAGGATGTATTAAATCTATCTATTTTTATTCTATGGTAACTTGGCAACCATACTCGCGTCTGAATATTCCACTCGATCGGCGTGATAGCATGCTACTCTCTTTATCCTCTTTATTTTCTTTTCTCTCTCTCTATCTCTCTCTTCCTTGTTGCACCCCATTTCTTTCGTTCTGGAAACATCCTCAATTTTTTACATGTGGCTGAGATAAGTAGATGTTCATTTTTCATATCGTTTTTATGCAATGTCATCGTTCCATGTCATCTCTCCTACGAGTCAATGAAATACAAATCTGAAATCATGACGAAGCAAAACGTGAATAATGGACTTTACCCTACATATGCAAACACGCAATAATAAATCAATCATGGGTGTCGATCCCGGGGGGGAATGGGGGGGGGGGGGGATGGCCTGTACAATCATCCCCCAATAATTCACCATCAAAAACAAAACAAAAAGAGAAAAATTAATGATGAGAGCCCGATGAGAGTAGTTAATGGTCTTCCTTGTTGCACCCCATTTCTTTCGTTCTGGAAACATCCTCAATTTTCACGTGTGGCTGAGATAAATAGATGTTCATTTTTCATATCGTTTTTATGCAATGTCATCGTTCCATGTCATCTCTCCTACGAGTCAATGAAATACAATCTGAAACCATGACGAAGCAAAACGTGAAAAATGGACTTTACCCTACATATGCAAACACGCAATAATAAATCAATCATGGGTGTCGATCCCGGGGGGATGGGGGGATATATCCCCCCCCCCCAATATTTCAGGTGGGGGGGGGGGGTGGCCTGTATAATCATCCCCCCCCCCAATAATTCACCATAAAAAAACAAAACAAAAAGAGAAAAATTAATGATGAGAGCCCGATGAGAGTAGTTAATGGTTATTACTCGCAAGATGACCATCAATATACACATTTTGTTATCTCATTTTCAGAATACATACATATATAAATAGGATACGAAGTAAATGAGACGACCGTATATGAGACAAGAATAAATTGAATTCTCGCTCATACGGCTTCATGAGGAATTGATGAATTTATTCAATTTATTAAATCAACAGCATCATATAAATGCAGTGCGCCAAATGCAAAGCCGCAGCGTTAAAAAGCAACGAGCTTAGTAAATGTTAAGCGCGAAGCGCAAAAGTGCAAACAAGAAGAAGAGAGTGGGAGAGAGAGATAATGAGAGACAGAGAGGATACAGGCGCCTAGCCAGGGGGTGATGGGGGTGGTCGCCCCCCCCAAAAAAAAACGCCGACCCTCCACCCCCCCCCCCCAACAAAAAAACAGAGAGAGAAAGAAGAAAGGAAGAGGACGTAGGAAGAAAAAGGATTTGGAGTCGAGAACGGTACAACGAATCGTCTTCCTTTCTCTAATAATTTATTGAAACGTCAAAGCTTCCGCGCTTCGCGCGAAAAGGGGGGTGGGGGGGGGGACTGAATTCAACAAGGTATAAGAGTCGAAAATGGTACAACGAATCGTCTTCTTTCTCTAATAATTTAATGAAACGTCAAAGCTTCCGCGCTTTGCGCGGAAAGAGGGAAACTGAATTTAGACAAGGATTAAGAGTCGAGAATGGTACAACGAATCGTGTTCTTTCTTTAATAATTTAATGAAACGTCAAAGCTTCGGCGCTTCGCGCGGGAAGGGGGAGGGAGAGGGACTGAATTTAGCAAGGATTAAGAGCCGAGAATGGTACAACGAATCGTGTTCTTTCTTTAATAATTTAATGAAACGTCAAAGCTTCGGCGCTTCGCGCGGGAAGGGGGAGGGAGAGGAACTGAATTTAGCAAGGATTAAGAGCCGAGAATGGTACAACGAATTGTCTTCTTTCTTTAATAATTTAATGAAACTCCCCCTCCCCGCACCCACCCCCTAGGAGGTGCTCACTCCCGCCCCCTATAATAAAATCCTGCCTATATGCTTGAGAGGATAATAACCCAGGTGGAAAGCATGTGGAACACACATGGGTCCCATATTCTCTAAAATGTTATCTTTATTGAGGGTGACTTGAAAAAGTAAAAAACTTGGAAAGAGGGGGTGCAACCTGCCACACGCCTCTACCTCTTTGTTGCTTTGATCCATTGCCGACAATATTTTGGCACCTCCTATCCTCCCCAACCGAGGATACAAATCGACACCCTTGAAATCAATGATATATAAAGTCTATAGGCCATACACTTGGATGGGTTGAACACTACTCTCATGAAAGCCCTGTCCTTTATGCCTCTGCACACGACCGTATACAGTATACTACAAATACAAACATGAAAGCATGGCGAAGCAATTTAACAGTTTACTACAACTTGAATTATAATCAGAGAACGAAACAGTTCGTATGTGCGCATGCGCCTGGTATTATAGTGCGTAGGAAAAGATGCTTCCTGGTACCTATTTACATGTGTGGAGAGTGGTAAAAGGACATTAGTGGCGCGGCAGGACTCGAACCGCGAACCATGAAATCCACAGTCTGATGACGTATCCACTATAGACTACGACACCTCATATTCGGCAGTGAGTTGCTCCAAATACAATTATTAGTCATATCGACGACACTCGACCATAACTCAGGGTCATATGAAAACGAATATACATAGCCACTTTTACTCATCTCTCTTATCATTTTTCGCCATTTCACAACCGACACTTAAAAATCTGTAAGACGACAATTCTTGTGTCACGTGATTCTCTCTCTCTCTAAGTGCCATATCGTTTGACTTTGGCGATCATGCTGTTCCACAACCCTCGGCTCCTAGCCTTCTGTATTAGTACCACTCCCAGTTCTTTCACTCCTCTCTCTTCCAACAATTTTCTGCAGACTGTCCATCCAAAGTATCCTCCTTCTTCCCCTACTCCTTCTTCCCACAATTTTCCCTGTCAAAGTAAGATTCTCTAGGCCTTCTTTACGTGTAATGTGACCCATGAACTTCAAATGCCTAATCAACATCTCACGTATCATTTTCCTTTGCACTCCAGCTCGTGATTAGAAAAGAAATTGTAATTGTCAATCATCATAGACATTTACATGCAACTTTAAATATGAAAAATAAAGAAACAGAGGTGTACTAGCATCTTAAAAACTTCAAATTTTATTTTGTATAAAGTATTCAATCACACAACAGGGGCGGATCCAGCTTTTTATAAAGGGGGGGTTGGGGTGGTATGCGAGGGAGCGTAGCGACCGAGTCCAAGCGAGCGGAGCGAGCGAGGTTGGAGGGTGTGGGAGGGGGGTGTCCCCCCTCCCACAGTAGGGAAAATTTTTGAAAATCTGTGTGTGAAAATGGCGTTTTCTTGCGATAAGATTTAAAAAAAATGGTCCCCGGATTTTTTTTTTTTTTGGGGGGGGGGGGGGTTGCAACCCCCCAACCCCCCCCCCCCCTAGATCCGCCACTGCACAATCTGATAATATATTTTGACGAGTCTTACAATCTTTTTTAAAATGTATGAATTTTCTCTCACTTGAATATAGCTAAAAAGGAATAGACTGTAAGATATTTGATCACGTCTAGATTCTACTGAAACATGTTAAAACACAATGAATTGTCTATACAACTTTTTGTTTGTAAGATAACTGAGAGTCCCTTCTGTATACCGGCTATAAGGTTGTACAGACTTACACTAACGTTGTTTCAGGGATAACACTATCCCTAGTTGTATGAAGCAGAAAATATTTTTCTGAATAAATATTCTTCAACGGTGTTCCGTTCCACGGAAATCGAATTTGGCCTAACGTTTTGCATTAACCTCAAATAAAAAAATGTATACGTTCATAAAAAGAACGTACTTCTTTCTATCCACCATTACATTTTACAAGCAAACAAAACTGAAAAGACACCCGGCTACGTGCAGACCTAACCCAGCTATAGTTTAAAATGGAGTTTCTGGTCTTTTAGCGAGCCATGCAGCGATCTTAGGTTCAGCCCTCATGCGGGTATCAAACTCGTTCAAGGTGGGGTACTTGTCAGCAAAGCTGGGCATTTCTTTGCTCAGCATTCCGGTCAAGTTGAATACTGCAATATCAGCAAGGGTCATCTGGATCAAGATATAATTTTTTTTAAACTAAATATATAAACATAATTTTTTTTTAGAATCATTAAAATATAACTGCTAAGAAGTATTTGTTAAACAAAAACAACGAGATTTTCCTCCCAAACAAAGGAATAGTTTGACCATTCTTTAGCATGATAGTAAGTCTAATACTGACAATTAAAAAGGTATTTGATTTGAAGGCGCTCAAATAATCAAGGCCGCCTAGTTACATATTAGTGTAAACTTTATTGATTATAAATACTCTGTAATGCTTTAAGCATAGGGCAAAATAAAATTGTAAGCATGGTTACATAAGTGTATATGATTTATAACTGTACTCCGTAGTGCTTGGCAAAATAAAATTGTAAGCATGGTTATATAAGTGTATATGAATGATACTTATACTCTGTAATGCTTTGAGCATAGGGCAAAATAAACTCATAAGCATGGTTATTTGTAACATAACCATGATAAAGGGTACATTCCATTTGTCAATTTTTCAAAGGATTTGAGATCGTTGGATTATGTTGTTGCTTTACGAACTCAATGATTGGAGGTGTCGTAGTATAGTGGTTCATTCACTTGACTCACAATCTGAGGGTAGAGGGTTCGAATCCCAGACGGGAACTAACGTCCTTAGGCAAGACATTAATCATACTTTGTCACTCTCTATCTCTATCCGGATGTGAATGGGTATCTGGCAATTTCTTGGGTTATAATGATCGCCTTGAGTATTATTGTTGTTATTCTTCTTATTATTATTATTATTCTTTTTTGTTAAAGACCGTCAAAACTACTAGGCCAGAAGGGATTAGACCACACAGCGAGGTCACCGAAAGGTGGCTATCTCATTAACTCAGCTCTCAACTAACATAAGAAAATGAGGATCATGGGGGACCAACAGGCACCGATTGGGGAAGTTTTCTATATAGAGGGAGCAAGTAGCTACAAGTTGGACAGTGGGGCTTTAATAATAATTCTTATTTATATTGTTATTATTATTATTATTATTTTTATTTTACAAGAACTTACCGTAGTTCCAACACAGTATCCCTTTCCTTCGCTGTTCTTTTTTAAGCCGTTACACATGGCGGTAAGGATGACGACAGAGCCCTTTTCCGCGAACTCCTTTTGCATCTCAGCCTGTAATAATAAACAATAAATGAGTTAGATCAGTTCAGTTCAATTGAATATATAAGACGACGGGCATGAAGCGCATGCTAATATATTTTTCTTTTCCTTATAAACACACTCTTGTTCTTCTGGTTCTTCTTCTTTTGTTTTCCTTTTTCTTTCTTTCTTCTGCTTCTCATTCTTCTTCTTCTTCTTCTTCTTCTCCTTCTCATTTCGTCTTCTTCTTGGTTTTCTTCCAGTCTGGATACTTGCTCATTGTAGCAGACGATGAAGTTTCAAACGTGTAAGATGGAGGAAGCTGATTTTATTACAAAGAACACTGGGCATCGTTTCACAAAACCGTCACAAGTACAAGGTGAATTGGTGAATCGGGTGAAACCTTACACGCGTTACAATGGCATATCGATGAATTTGTACTTACGACGGTCTCGTGAAACGCTGCCCATGCAGGGCCCCTGTTTCATAAAAGTTATTATCAATTACAACTGTTTTAAGCTAATATTTCGTGTTGGAAAATCCCTAAAATGGCCCCACTATAAGATGTTAGATTCTGGCCTTAGACATTGTTTACTATATATTCTTCAGAATAATAATTCACCGATATTCTCGTCGGTACAAAACTACACACACTAAATGCAAAAATAACTAAAATCATCCAGCTTCCTTCATCCTTAGTACTAGTCCCGATTCAGGCCGATTTTAAATTAATGTAAATCTCAGGGATCTCCCCCTCTCTGTTACCAGCCGAACACGGCGTATATAGATCCCGCGCTGATCGTATGTTAATTCGTCATAGAGATTCCATCTGCTTTGAGGACATTCAATATCTATGGAATTCGTTGATAAAGCTCCCTACTACACTGTCTTGCTGCAAGCAAGACAGTGTAGTAGGGAGTTGAGATAAAATAGGAACCGGTCAGATTATGGACTACCAAAGTCCTAATAAGTGGTACATTTTTCTCAAAAATGACCCTTGAAATGTGTGTTGGATTTGGAGGATTGAAGCCGCACATCCCTGTCCAAACCAAATCTGAGTTTCCATTAACAACAAAAAACTGCTGTCCTAGAGGGCCCTGAGTTTAATCTGGGTTACTGCCTGGACAGATCGGTTTAGTCCGACTATTACTACTAGTACAATTTGTTCTCTCTTACCTTCTTGGTCTCGTCTTTCTCGAAGTAAAACTTTACTATCTTAGTAAAGAGGTCCTCGACGCAATCGCACACGACATCGATGCGCGTGGTCTCGGTCTCGTTCTTCCCGTACATCCCTGAAAAATTGAACACCAGAAATGATTATTAGTTTAGAATATAAAAGGAATTCGAAATGCTTATGTTAAGCTTAAAATATGTATGCCTATATTTTTCTGTAATGATACGACTATCACGTGTCAGAATATTTTTGTTTGATTTATTTGACTTACATGAGCAATATTATAGGTATTCATCTGGAGTTGCGTCCCTCGACCCTGGTGTGGTAAACCGAATAGGTACTCGGAAAGAAGAAACACTATAACGTTTAAAGCTTTATAGTCTTTAAAACACTTACCATTAAAGGCCTCGTTTAACAATGTTAAATTTGAGATGCATGGCCCTACGTGTTATCAGTGTCTGTGATATGGTGAAATATTGAAGCCCTAAAATAATTGCGCTTCAAAATGACCATGAAGCGCCTTAAAAAAGTAAAACATCTTTTAGTGACTGGTTTTACAATCACACTCATTTTTACCCAATAGACCGTAGTGTAATAAAAACCTTTAGGAAAACGAATTCTGAAATTACTAATTCCAATCATAGATATCTTGATAATCAGACAGGCGATTGGCTTGTAAAATTCATGGGATTCATGTATGACATAATGGTTTATAATTATCATTGCAGCAGGAGCTAAATCCAGGATTTTGTTTCAGAATCTGAGACAAAGTTACCCAATCCCTTTAAGTATTAACAAAAAAAAACACTTACTATTAAAGCATGCAGTGCCTAAACAAAATAAAGCACTTATGAATTCATACGCTAAAATAAAATGTTAGCATTTTAAATTCTTGCAACTTTAGTCCTAAACACGATTGCAATTAAGATTTCAGAGAAATCAATTAAAGGGCAATCTAAATACCCTATTGTATCTCCCAAATATATCGCATTCGGGTTACGTAATACGGTACGGTATTGTTAGCACAAAGCTACTGAAAGGGCTTCGATTGAAAATTTTAAGAGTCTTGCGATGTTATCGAAACAAGGAAACCCTTCATGGTAGACACGGGTCTTGTATATAGCATTCATGTGGACCTGTCATACTTGTGACGCTCATGGCGCTTAGATATCAATAGGGACTTTTAGATGTGCACGACGGAGAACGTGGACTGCCCTTTTAAGGCAATGTGACGTCACTGTCAGTGCCTTAAAAGGACGTCACATTGCCTTAAAAGGGCAGTCCACGTTCTCCGTTGTGCAAATCTAAAAGTCCCTATTATCTCGGGTATAGCCGAGCTGACAAAGACAGTGACTAAAGCTCACTCATATACACCTTGGTAAAGATTGGAGAGTGGTAAATGGAGATTAATGTCTTGCCGTTGACGTTGGTGCTGGGCTCAGATTCGAACCTGTATCTTGTGATCTACATGCATTCCGGTGGCGTATCCACGGGACCACAACACCTCTACGATTTATATATTTCTAAACATTCTTATTACTTAAATAAAAGACAAGATAATTACCAAAGGTCCTTGCTAGATGTCTGGCGATGGTTGCGCTCTGTGGGATTGATCGGGCATCTTCAACTAGAACTGGTAGCTGACCAAGAGGTAACTCTGACAGGGGGAACAAACATGTTATTTATTTATGCATATATTTAATTATTTATTTATGCATTTATGCACCCTAATTATTCATTTATTCATTAATTCATTTCATCGACGGGGAAGCCCATTCAACAAAATTTGGTCTCCCATTGAATCCAGCAAATACATTTATAAAAAGAACCGTGCAATCAAATTAAACATTAACAAACAAAAATTAGAGAGTGAAATATAACATATCTATAATTGAATTTCAAGTAATTGCAATTAAAAGTTAAACTAAAATTCTCTTTGCAATACGAGCATAGACAATTTTCTTGGGACGGGTTTTTGAATGAATCAAGTGTTGTACTAGCCCATGGGTGGCCAACCTTTTAAAGCTCGCGGGCCACAGCTAACTATTGGCATAACTTGGCGGGCCATAGCTAGTCTTCTCCCCCCCCCCCCCAAAAAAAAAGGTCAAAAATGCAATACGTGTACCCATCTGCAATTTTGCAAAAACAAACAAGCAAACAACAAAATCAGCGAAAAAAAAATCTCATTGAACAGTTTACGATTAAGATTCATGAGAAAATTCAACGGCGGGAGAAAAAGGCCCTTAAGTTTCAAGACAAGTATGGCATTTCAAACATATTTCTCGATTCACAACAATAATTTTAATATGTACAAACTGAAATTAACTCGGCGATTGATGTTAATGCCCGGGGGTGGATACTCAGATTTCGTTTGGACGGGGGTTTGCGCACAAGCCTCAAAACCCCTACCCATTTTCCACAATTTTCGGGTGTCAGTTTTCGAATGTTTTTCGGCTGTTTCAATGGCAAACGCCCGAAAATTTCGAAAATTTTGGAAATGTTGAAGAAACGGACCCATTTTTAATGGTATTTTTGTTAGAAGTGGGATCCATGTTTAGGGATTTTGTGTGTGACAAAGTCACCCATTAGAGTCCTAATAATGAGTACCCCCCCCCCCGGGTGTTAATGTCGTTAATGTAATGTAATGAGAGGGAATTTGAGGAGTTTTGTATCAACCACGTAACGATTCAATATGTTGTGAATGATGGGAACAAATTATGGAAATAGAGATGGCTGTTTGTAAATGTTTTACCCTATTTCATCGCTGCTATAGTGGGATCCATGTTTAGGGATTTTGTGTGTGACAAAGTCACCCATTAGAGTCCTAATAATGAGTACCCCCCCCCCCCCCCCCCTGGGTGTTAATGTCGTTAATGTAATGTAATGAGAGGAAATGAAATAGAGATGGCTGTTTGTTAATGTTTTACCCTATTTCATCGCTGCTATGCGGGCCGCATTTCATTTATGAGCTATTTTTATTATCACTTTTTCAATGCTCCGCGGGCCGCACTAGAAAAGCTCGCGGGCCGCGGGTTGGCCACCCGTGAATTATTATCCGATAGGCGTCGGGCTAAATGGCAAGTGTACTAATCGCGTTATGGAGACTGACATCGGCGCGGTCGTCAGCCCGAGCGCCTATCATCACTGGTCAACTCATCATTATTCATATGTATCGTATGTGTGACGAGCGGTATTTTCATGCATGATTCAAAAGACTAGCCTTATTTGGTGATCGATCACTTTGATTCAACCAATCAAATATCATCTCCAGGTTCCCCATCGCTCATTGGCCTTTTTTGGTCCATGCTACATAAATATTCATGAAAGAGCTTACAGGGGGTTCGTAGATTTTCTACGAACGAAACATGGTACATAAAAGAAAATAAAACTTTTTGCATGCACCAGTGATGATAGGCGCTCGGGCTGACGCCCGCGCCGATGTCACTCTCCATATAAACGCGATTAGAATATACTTGTAAAGCCCGACGCATATCGGATAGGGTAGTGTTGTACTGGTCCCAAGGTCCATGTTTGTTTTTACTTCAACTGGTAAATATTACATAATAAAAGGCCGTCGTAGCATAATGAATTCTTTCAATACTGAGTACGGCATTTAAAGGAAACCTCACCCCAAGAAATAACTTAAGGTATTATGAGGGATTACTCGAATTCTTGCCCATCTACAAGGTTCCCCACATAATGAGGCACAATAATTATAAGGCAAGAATAATATAATATACAGTTTCTCAGCACGATATGGGCATCGCCATTTTCTTGATAACGTGACGTACTATGCAAAGTCATTTCAAGTAAATGTATTCAAATTTATGGACGCTTCCTGCTCAGATGTGTTTAGAGATGAAACATTTCATTCACCTAATCCTTTGTATACTACGTGTATACAACTGCCAGAGCGCAAATTGCATAAATAAATTGGTGCTCTTCTTAGGTAAGGGTTTCGCAAAGAGAGGTTTGAGTTCTGGGAAGAGGTGAACAATTATTTGTGAGAGTTATCATTGTAATTATGCAAGTGTGGAAGAACATCAGAGAAAAAATGTTCCCTGAAAAGCATAGCTCTTCAAATGCCTCCATGTTCTAAATATGACAAGTAACGGCTTAAAAATGAGGCCCGATTTTTACGCCACGTGTTTTGGTGGTCTTGTATACCCATGGCCCTGGGAAGCGGGTGCTGGGGGTGCTGCAGCACCCCCGGACATTTTTCAGGGGGTGCATAGCACCCCTGCATTTTTTTTGTATGATATATTTAATGTAGACTACATCATTATGCTTGTTTACGAAATTGTCACAAAGCCGACAGCCACAAATTATGATTTTTATTAATATTATTTTTTTAAATTTTCTTTCACAAAATCCTATAACATATACTCGCGACAATACGTGCGTGGTGACAGCTAATAGTACATGGGTCTGGTGCCATGCAAAGCTTGCAATATGCAATTTTTTTGTGTTGACAATGGAAACCAGATTGCTGGAAACTGAAATCAGACAAGGACACGATACAACGGATCGTCTTCTTTCTCTA
>JAVYIG010015258.1:0-37058 GCA_035222895.1 Strongylocentrotus droebachiensis
GCAACCTCCGTATTGACGATTGATGAAGAATCTGCGCTGTCCACTAGTGCCTGTACTGTATTACAATAAACAAGTATTCAATCAAAATCGAATGTCTTGATATATAAAAATTAGCAGATATCATCATCATTGTCGTCGTCGTCGTCATCATCACCATCATCATCGTCATCATCATCCATACCATCATTATCAAAATTGTGTCATATTCATCTTAACCATCAGTGGTGTAACTAATGTCCTTGGCAAGACATTGATCTACATTTGCCACACTCAACCCAAGTGATGTAAATGGGTACCTGGCAGGAATTAATTCCTTGAAATGCTAGAGCGCCGTAATGGTAGCCCGTGCTAAAGCCAGGGTGATAATCGGGAGCGCCAGGAATGTCAAGTCTGACAGACATTGGCGCTATACAAGAACCCACTATTATTATTATTGTTATTATTATTACGGGGAAGTGGCTATATTTTACATCACGGCCAACTTGTCAGGTAATTTGATCCGACTACCGTACCTTCAAATTTGACGAGGAAAACCGCTCTCAAACACCCAAAATGTATATGATTTTGTTTTGAAAGTGACCTTGTAATGCGTTAATCGATTCTCACCCTGCCATTGACTCGAAGTTCTTGGTATCCGTGTAGATGTCAGTATAAGGTGCATAGCTGATGTAGTTTGTATGATACCAGGACGTACGACTAGTTCCTGATGTGTCGAACGTCAAGCTCCGGACCTCAACACCGCTAGAGTAGTAAGCGAACTTGATCTGGGGTAGAAACGAGAATGTTATGATATGTCTTTTATTCATAGTCCATGCAAAATTGACAAAGTATAATGTCATGCATTATTACACATGCCATTGGGAATTTATTACGCAGAACAATAATACAAAGCAAACATAGCTCTTTTGAACAACTGGCCCTTCGTCCACAAAGTAACCAGCCCTACCTGAACCATAATCCCACCCCCATTACCAGCCCGTCTCTGATGGAAACAGGGAACATAATTTAAATCAAGTGTAATTAAAAAAATGACGTAAATATCTGCAATTGAAGACGGGAAATATACCTGTTCAAGCGAGCTGGTATCGTAGCTATTTGCTTCAGAACTCTTGTATGTTACCGATGTCGATGTGAGAATGTTAGCCGTGGTCGAGCCGTCATTATAAGTCGATGCTCCGTATACAAGTCATAGACGTTAATGCTTGACCCTCGTGTCACCTTCATTACAAGCTGCCAATCTAGTTTTCACCGAGTAAGATAAATAGGAAATATGAAGCGAAAGAGTAATTTTTTAAATTACAGGTAATGTTGAATGGTCGGGCCGCCAATCTCGTGATAATTCCCATTAAAAACCTTAATATGTTAATATGTACCTTCAACCTTGAATGGCTTCAGTAAACCTTCCTACTCTTGTTCAGAAGGTCCACTAGTCTAAGACTTAGAAATTCGATCTTGACTAGTGAACTTTTGGTGTCGTGGACATGTCACCTGTTGAAACGTACAAGTTTTCAGAAGGTCTATCGGGTCCAGAAATGTCATCTTGCAAACCTTTGGTGCCATAGGCATGTAGCTAGTGTTGTGAATTTTGCCGGAAGAGAGCACGAGACCAAAATATTTGGCCTCTGAACCTTTGGTTAACTACGATGTCACCTACAAAACTTTTGTTTAGTTCAAACTCGAAACTCTCAGTACTGGATGTTAGCGTTTAAAATTAAAATCAGTATCATATTCCAGGGAGCTATAGAAGGGCACTACTTTGGCATTTTAATATCAAAATCGTAACTAACCATCAATAGGATCATTGGCATCAGTTCCACACTCTGAGGAACTGGAGTAGTAACACTCGTTGGGGTACAGTTGACCACAATGTGTTCCACCCGTCACACAGCACGCACAGTCCGTACGGGTCGAATCAAATGAACATGTGCACCCGGTCTTCGTTGCAGTGTACTGTATCGGTGCTACCAAAAGGAATGAAAATCGCATTCAAAGTTATGTTATATTTTTACTCTGATTAAAAAAGAATATACAATCATAAATGGTTATCCAGCTTTCATTTGTTCTATCTTCCCATATGTTTAGTTCATTAAGATAATCAATGTTTATATCTAGTTATTCCTTTCATTATTTTGAATATACTAAAATGATCGAATGTAACAAGAAATTATTTTCCCTGGGAAGAATATTATGATTGCAATTTATAGTCTTTATCATCCTATTTATTTCCCATTAAAATAACATGAGTATTTATGATTTTGTGTGTTAACGCTGGGACATCGTCTTAGTCACATGACATGATGTCCGCTTACTGCCCCACTTGTTTAATTTAATTTGTATAATATCTCCAATACCTGCATTACAAGTATTAAACCGCATGCAGTGATGCACTAAGACATAGATAAATCCATATACTTACCCCTGCAGACGCTGACCATAGTGGTAGTACAGGTATAATCATCCCATGTACCACTGGAATACATCCCTGCACAGTTGTATTCGTGGTTTCCATTTGGTTCTCCAGAGTTCCAGTTGGTATAACTCAACGTAGAACCATCCCACCAAGCCCATGTACCATCACTATCAGTGTCAGTTATACCTGCATGAAAGAAACAAGCAATAGTCTTTTGAGGCTCTATAATATGAGTGGCTGCATGAGCCACTATTGCATTGGCGGCAGCGGTGGGATTGACTAATGTCATTATAGGTACACAAATGTGTTAAATCATGATGGAGCAGCAACTATTTCACCCTAAAATGATGTAAAAGTCACTCTCAGCAAATACCATACGAATGATTATGAATATAAGACCTTTCTGTTCAGTGGCTGGTTCTTTAGAAATGTTTAGTTTTAGAACTTTGAGTCTATCCCACTCTTGACACCAATTTATAGAAACCCTAACTTTTAGGGGAGAAAGCCCTCAGTCCTCATAAGTGAGTATTTAAGAAAGTAAATATTTGTTTAAGGACTTGTACAAGTAACCTTATTGTGATGATTCAGACGTCACATACATTTTGTTAATGAGCCAGTAACAATTAAATGAGCCATTCTTCAGTCCACTTAATATCAAATTGTAAAAAGTCTTAATGCTTACCGATGTGTGCCTTGGAATACCCACTCATGACCCCAGCCACATGACCATTGACACCGCTATCTGCAATACTGGCCAGATGACCTCCCTGAGTCTCGCAGTAAGCCTGGGCGTTCTCCCATGTCAGTGTATCACTGTTCAGATAATAGCAAGCTGAACTATACTGCTGCCAGTTCTTACGACATTGGGATGCCCCGTCTGAATAAAATATTAGATTTAACGAATAGTAATTTTAATTTCCATTCTATTTATTCTATTCGACATATTGCAAATGAAATTAATCATATTGATTATGATTGCTTTAGCAATATCAAGTTTTTCATAATTTGGATTTCTTACACAGGTTCAAAAGAGTATATTATCATGTTAGGACAGATCAAAATCATTTACAAAGTATTTGATGATATATGAACAAAATGTTGTTAATGGTAATATAATAACATGAGTCATAAAGTTACAACATGAGGGATTAGTCACCAAATGAAAAAGACAGGGTTTTACCAACAATGATATGATATTTCGTTCGGTCATAGTAAACTAATTATAGAATAGGCCTAATTCACTCCAGCAGAAATAAAGATAAAGGTTTACATTCTAACCAGACTTTGTAAGATAATGAAATACATGTTTGCATGGTTCCACACAGTAATAATGCCTTGCTAATGAGTGCATTTATAACAATAATCAAAACAATGATACATATCGTGACTTTAATGTCCTCATTGTTTCCTCGAAATAGCGAAGGAGAATACTTGAGTCTTTACAGCATAAATGATTCTAGGTATCCCATACCATTTACAAAATTAATAAGTGGTTAGTTTTCTGGTCCACAATATTTTGAAATGCAATAGACCGCAAAGAAATTTAAAGAATAAAAAATTACAACAAACTTACCGACGACGACAGTTCCCAGAAGGAGTAATATTAATGCACCTAAAGTATATAAAAACAACATCATATTATTAGTACAAATTAGTGAGAACGTATTAAGAGACCAACTCAACGTTACACTCGAATGCAACATATTACAAATTTTAGAGCAATGTAACTTTAAGTGAAATCTGTAAAATATCATACGAACTTAGATTACTACCTTTTTCTAATTATTCCGGTACTTTCATTTACAATGCGAAATAAGTCAACGTGCTTGATGGAGCTCTTGTTATACTATAAACATGATTAAAATAATTTTAAAGATTTCAACTTTGCAGCAACAGAATCAAACATAATTTGGGCCTTTTCCTGAAATTTTAGCTTCTGGTAAGTCGACAAAATATTCCAACCACTTAGAGAAAGCATGGAATATATCATTCTTCGATAAAACCTAGGAAGATAAATTCTTTAAAAAATACTTTTTAATTGATTGATGCAATACAAAAAATGAAAATGGGGTTACAACTATACTCACTCAAAGAAAGCATGGCGGATTAATATCCTAAGATCCTTTTCAATTATTGAATAAAGTTTGACTTTTAGCATGACATCTTAAAGCCCATCTTTGGATGGTGCGTCTTCGAAGAATGGCGTCCCAAGTTAAGGTGTACTTTTTGTATTAACTTGTCAAAATGATAGTCTCTGATATCAGACACGTGGTCTTGAATTATAATCACAAGATGTCAGAATCAAATAAAGTTACACGTCTACCCCGTGTATATATTTGAAAAAAATATATTTCGAAACAGTTATTGTTTCAATTGTTTTCATTACACGATTCCGATTAGACCATCCTTATTTGATTATAATTCTCTATCAAAATTAATTTTCATTTTATTTCCAAGACTAGATCCAAATTCTCTGGGGCATTGATCTTATTCTGAGGATTAAGTTTAGAACGTCACGTCAATTGTCAAATGTGATCGATTTTAAGTAGCTCGGGCTACAACCGGTGTATCAATTGGTCCTTATTCCGTAACGCTTCGCTTCGCTATTTCTTGCTGACACTCTCCATCAATGAAGGGTAACCGTATCGATTAGTAAATTCTCTTCTATGCATATATTTACTCAAACATCGCAGATATGACAAAGAAGGCGATTTTCGTCATTATTGATTAGGACCTGCGCATCTTTTATTGGTAAAATAACATCATTGAATGTTGTCATTAGTGAACATTTCCCTTGGATTGAGCATACAATGGGGGGGGGGGGGGAATTGTAAAAAGAATGTAGATCTTGAAGAGGGGGGGGGGGGGGGGGTAATGACCATTATCGATAAGCTTGATCTTTTCTCTCGACATGTATTTACTCCGTCATTCCACTTTCTCCTGTCCTCTCCTCCTTCCCCTCTCCCCTCCCTTCTCTCTCCCTCTCTCCCCCTCTCTCTATTTATGTCCCTCTCGCGGTCTTTATTTCTGTCGTTCTCTATTTCTCTCTCTCAATCTCAATACTACATCTTTTTTTCCATCCTTCCATCTCATGATCTTTCCAGTCTCTTCTCCCTCTCTGTTCCATTGAAGCCTTTCCTCCCCAATCGTTTCTTTCCCTTATACCATTTCATATTTTGTTTTCATTACCTATTCCCATCAATTTCTTCTATTTTGCTCTCTCTCTCTCTCTCTCTCTCTCTCTCTCTCTCTCTCTCTCTCTCTTTCTATTTATGTAGGCCTATTTCTCTCTGACTGTCTGTGTCCCTCTTTCTTCTTTCTTTCTTTCATATCAATACCCACTTCTTTCTCTATCAACAATTTCTTTTTCAAATACATGTTTAACAAAAAAATACGGTTATGTCAATATGCTAAAGAATATGATTTATTTCATCCATGAAAGACTGTAATACATGCAAAGTTATACCTTGCTTAAAGTTTCTACATACACATGAACAACTGATAATACTGTTAAAGTTAAATCTAAAATAATACAAGAAAATGTCATAAATTAATTCTTACAACGTATATTACCAAAACTTGTGTACTAAATACACATTTGAATATATAAAATAAGTACATGTTTAACTTTGTGCATAATGTTTAAACATTCAATGGTTCTATTCTGTAAACTACATCTTCATTGTAATCGTTACCATTGCCATCATCACCATAATCATCTAAATCAAATCATTATCGATGACTAATACGAATTATACAATAACGGAGATTTCACTTGTGTTATAAGGTCTATATCATAATGATATAAAATTCATAGAAAATAGGAAAATGGAATTACAAATGTTTCAACTTCAAGCTCACAGAGGTTTTTAAACATCAAACACGCAAAGCTCTTTTAGGTTTACACAAATCGTACACATGTTAGAACTAATGTCCTGGCTCGGCAATGCATACTATAACTATATGACCATTATCGATAAGCTTGATCTTTTCTCTCGACATGTATTTACTCCGTCATTCCACTTTCTCCTGTCCTCTCCTCCTTCCCCTCTCCCCTCCCTTCTCTCTCCCTCTCTCCCCCTCTCTCTATTTATGTCCCTCTCGCGGTCTTTATTTCTGTCGTTCTCTATTTCTCTCTCTCAATCTCAATACTACATCTTTTTTTCCATCCTTCCATCTCATGATCTTTCCAGTCTCTTCTCCCTCTCTGTTCCATTGAAGCCTTTCCTCCCCAATCGTTTCTTTCCCTTATACCATTTCATATTTTGTTTTCATTACCTATTCCCATCAATTTCTTCTATTTTGCTCTCTCTCTCTCTCTCTCTCTCTCTCTCTCTCTCTCTCTCTCTTTCTATTTATGTAGGCCTATTTCTCTCTGACTGTCTGTGTCCCTCTTTCTTCTTTCTTTCTTTCATATCAATACCCACTTCTTTCTCTATCAACAATTTCTTTTTCAAATACATGTTTAACAAAAAAATACGGTTATGTCAATATGCTAAAGAATATGATTTATTTCATCCATGAAAGACTGTAATACATGCAAAGTTATACCTTGCTTAAAGTTTCTACATACACATGAACAACTGATAATACTGTTAAAGTTAAATCTAAAATAATACAAGAAAATGTCATAAATTAATTCTTACAACGTATATTACCAAAACTTGTGTACTAAATACACATTTGAATATATAAAATAAGTACATGTTTAACTTTGTGCATAATGTTTAAACATTCAATGGTTCTATTCTGTAAACTACATCTTCATTGTAATCGTTACCATTGCCATCATCACCATAATCATCTAAATCAAATCATTATCGATGACTAATACGAATTATACAATAACGGAGATTTCACTTGTGTTATAAGGTCTATATCATAATGATATAAAATTCATAGAAAATAGGAAAATGGAATTACAAATGTTTCAACTTCAAGCTCACAGAGGTTTTTAAACATCAAACACGCAAAGCTCTTTTAGGTTTACACAAATCGTACACATGTTAGAACTAATGTCCTGGCTCGGCAATGCATACTATAACTATATACCTGAATGATCTTGAAATGGTTATAGTGAGGTTGAGTCTAGAAATATTTTGCATAAATAATCAATCATATTTTCAAAAAACACGGTACACATTGATTCTCAGTGGTTCAGGAATCTGATAACTATCACTCAGGACGATGAGGTTTTATCACTTCACAGGTTAAAATATTATACTATTGTATAAGGAGTCACTGTGTGACGAGTTATACACTATTTCAGTATGCTCTTCAGAATGATGAACTTGCCAAACATTTTAAGATGATGACCAAGATATATCTTGGATAATGACATGAGAAAGACATTTAGATACAAACTATTGTTGCTATGGTTACCACGTAGACCATTTTGTCTGATCGATCTGACAGAATTCACCGGTGTCGACATTCTTGGCCATGACAAGGTTTGGATCAGCATTGGGGAGGCGATGGGAGACGTATACCTTGTCATTACAAACATCCTATACAGGGAGAGAGAGAAAGAGAGAGAGAGAGAGAGGGGGGGGGGGAGAAGAAAAAAAGAAAGAGAGAGAGAGAAAGAGAGGAAGAAAACAAAAAAAGGGCAGAAAATGATAGATGAAGATGAATACTAATGATATATAATAGGGTATATTTGGTTATCCTATTGGCTGAAAACTATCACATGACAGTCTATGTTGTGTATAAGTGGTTGAGCATGCGATTTTAACTGTTTTTTTGCATGTCAAATCATGTATAAAACATGTACCATAACCACACATCCATGTCTGTAGGCATGTGAGGTTCTCATTGTTTGCAATGACATACCTTCTCACACTTGACCTGCCAGATAACCTAAATGTATTCTGAAGGGATGACTCAAGAAGAAGGAAGGTGTAAAATCACAAATACACTCTATTTTATTTAAGAAATTTGCATGCGATAATCATACATGAATAGTATATATTAGGGTTTTATAAAAACATATTATACATGTATAGTTTTTAAATACGTGTATCACTTCCTCAATAAACAATGACACTTACTTGCAAGTAGTTTGTTGCTTGCGTTGTAACCTTACTGCAGCCTGATATAAGCAGATTCTTGAGATCAGGGCAGTTATTGGCGAGTGCGAATATACTCTTATCTGTGATGCTGTGGATTCCAGCGAGGCAGATATCCTCTAGAGGGCAGCATCTTGTCAGTTCAACGACGCCGTTATCCGTCACCTGTAGAAATACACACACAAAGACATTATGGTACATTCTTTAGTGGATGAAAACTAGAGATGATAGATTTACTCTTTGTCTTTCCATAAACTTCATAAACCTGAGTAAAATACAACAGTCAATGGAATAATAATAATACTGGGTTCTTGTATAACGCTCATATAATATGTCGGAATTGACACTCCTGGCGCTCCTGATCATTTCCCTGGTTCTAAAATAGATTTTAAAAGATTTAAAAAAACAGCAAAATAATAAAACAAAAAACTATTCAAATGTGAATGACTAGTCCTCATTTCCTATTAAAAAACAATATTGAAAGTACAATGCAAGCCCTAAATTATATAAAGATTTCAACAATTAACTATCTTCATTACCACCCTCACACTACATCTCTTTGCGATTAAGGAGAGGGCTACCCAATATTTGTTGTAGTTGGTACTTTTTGATTAAGGTGATCAACAATCAATAGTGTTTTTTCCAAAGGCAGATTTAGTAGCCCGCCCATCTTATCTAGCAAGCCGTTCGCTTAAAGTTTTATGATCTTGAGCCAAAATTTATTTCACCATATCCTACTCCTCCACAATTTACTGTATTAAGGTACCAATACAAAGTAAAAAAATCAGTTGATGACATGCCTACGATACAGACGATACTGAAAAAAATGAACCACATTTTCACCTGACTAGCAGCTGAACCAGCAAAGCCCCCGAGTGAGATGTACTTTAGATGAGGCATGTGCTTTGCTATGGAGAAGAGCAAGGTGTCATCAACGCACTTGACTCCCGCCATGTAAAGCTCGGTCAGGTTCACGCATGATTTACTCATATCTAGCAAGATATCATGGTTCAACTGAAAGAAGAAAAAAAACAATCAAAAATATACGCATAAACACTTAACTATTCACTAGCCTTGGTCAATAATTTGAACCAACTTGGACTGACGAAGTTTACATTTGTAACACAAACAATGTCCAGTACAATGTTAACAATATGGCAGTCCTGGGTTCCATTCATGGGGAATAAGATAGAAGTAAATTTTGAGATGTCACGCATTTTCCAAAGACTCCAGCCTGATTATCTTGGGAATATCAGAAGTATATAAGGCTATATGAAAGAGGCTATCTTGAAGGTCTGTTTGACATCAAGACTGCATGGTTATTGGAAGGCACGTCATTGTATTTGCTGATAATAAATGGTCAAAGCCCAATGGTTATATGGTTTTAAAATTATTATAATGATACTTTTGTTCTGACCAAATAATCCTAAAAATATTGGCTTCTAATAATGTGCCTTTACTGTCACTCGTTGGTGTTCCTGATGCTGCCAAGTTGTTTTTTCTGTGGCTGCCATATCATCGTTAACACTGTAGATGAAACTGCTTTGTACCCTTTTACTACAGTTGGGTCGAGATAATTATACAACTGTTCTAACCAATTACCTAGTGAATGCCCCCCATATAGCTTTAACACAGGGACCATCTAGTTTTCCCTCATGAAAGTAGAATCTTTGTTCTCCTTTTGAGCAATGTTAGCACGATCTCATGATCTCTTTGATTAAAACTTAAAAAAGGAAACTATACCACCACAGTGCTCCTTAAGATATAGCACATAACTCACATTTTTGCATCCGCTCACCCTGAGTAGTGTCAGGTTTCTAGATCTCTCCTGATCTCTGAACAGCACCCTCAGCGACTCACCGGTCAACTTCATACATGATCCCAACTGGATCTCCTCTAAGGATGTACAGTTCTTGACGATAAGCCTCAGGATATCATCGGTCATGATCTGACGGTAGCCCGCTATATCCAAGCATGTCAGCCGAGGCCCAACCATCTCGTAAAGCTGTAAAGTGCAGTGAAGAAGACACACGTATAACATACCAAATGTACCTAGGCAATGTGAAGTAACAGTATTGCAAGATCGGGCAACATTATCCATTTGGTGAAAGGGTGACAGTCATCAATTCACATACCATCATCTACATGGACATCAAACAATGACATACATCAAAACATGAATATAACAGTCCATTACACAATCGATTTAGTCCCCTCAGAATTTCAGCATGTACCTCATTGATGTAGGAGAGGATACTCAACCCTATGTAAATCATGTCTAATTTGAATGAGTTTGTCCGAAGGCTATCAAGCAACAATCTGGAGACAGAAGAAAAACCGGACAGGATACGTCTTACAGAGGGGGGGGGGGGGGGTAATATGCTCAAGGACATCTTAGAAGGGATGATGGATAATAATCATGAAAGAGGTAGACCAAGAATTGGGATGGTGTCAGACTTGATTAGTGACACATCATATGTCATAATGGAGAAGAAAATAAAGAAAGGGGTGAATAAAGAACTAAAGATGACGCTGGTGTGTTGACTTGCCCTTGACAGAATACTTGAGAAAGAGAACTACAAACCTTTATGGCATGTTCTTCAGTGATGGAGATTTTCCCACATAGTCTGAGCTTCACCAGTTTTGGTAACCTTGAGACGACTGTGTGGATATCTCCATCCTCCAGCTGGAGCCCTGCTAGGACAAGTTTCTTGAGACTTACAGGTAGCTCTGTCAGGAATTCCTTGCTGGAGCTCTTTTCGAGGCTGTAGCAGAAGGAGACATCTAGGAGCTTGAGCTTGGTGCATTCTTTACTTAGCTGTAAGCAATGACAAATAGCATGGTGATGTACTAGTATACAGGACTACAATATACCTAAAGCCCCTATCACACCGAACTAGTTCTCACTACGTTCTGGAAAATGTTGCCAGACGGGCTCAAACTGTGTGCGAATGGAGTTGAACGTAGTATCAACTATTTACGATCTGTTTATGAACTTCATGGACGGGCTCGGACTGGCTAGTACGGGAGAGTGCTCTAGAACTTTGAGCCTGTTCAAAATTGTCCCCGTCCTGCAATAAGACGGAGTGAAAACCTACTTAAAACGAGGAGGATGTACTAAGAACGGACTGATTGCCGACTTCGATCGTACTAGGAACGTGTTGGAGGGTAATTTTCTGAAATTCGGTCAGCGTTAGGGTATATAATTTTTTCATTGGCTGGAAAGGATATATCTATATACCTAAATCCGAAAAAAAAGTACGGGTTTGTCCAGAAACGATGAAGATACGGTCACAGAAAGAAAGCTAATTCCCAGAACTTTAGAAGGCGCTATTAATTTTTTGCATTTTCATTAGAGCGTTAAATTCAGCATGGCTTTGTGCAATTATGAGATAAAGATACTGCAAGAAATTAAGAGGAAACGGGAATAGTATGAGAAAGTTATGGCAATTATAGATTTTTAGGGGTCCATTTTTTCAACAAAAAAAATTGAGATTTTTCACGGAGTGGGTTTCGGATTTGAATTGGCAGTGCGAAGATGGCATTTTGAAGGTCGGTTTATGCGTCGCAGATGAAAGAACATCTCTTTGACTATCTAGAGGAGTTTCTTAGAAGTTTGTAGGATCACGGATAGTGGAGATAGGAAGGAAGAAAGAAACGCCTTAAAACGGACCAGAAACGGACAAAATGGCGCCTGGACGGTTATGCATGAGTGATTTTGAAAAGCATATCAGAGATTACGCATACGAAATTTGAAAGGAAAAGGACATGAGAAAAGGACCTAACTAGGAATAACAAGCACTACGTTCAAAACCAATAGCAAATCCAGAAGAGAAAAAGAAGAATATTAATTGGGCAGAATGTGAACGAAAACAAAGCAACGAAGACTCCATACATTTGTTTCTATTTGCTTATTTTCTATTTTCTATTCTGGCTAATATATTACAGATAACTCACAGATCGCAGAATAATAATTGGTGCTAATGTTGAACAAAAGTACCTTCTTTTTATCTAACAGTTTCTTTATGTGCACTTAAAATATTTTCATTTTTAAAAAAGAAGCAATATAATTTTAAATGGTCCTTGCATAATATAAATATGCCACTTTTACTTACCGCCCTCAGCCTTGCACTGGTTATTCTACTACAGCTAAATACATGTAGTACAAGCCTGTTGGGAATACAAAATAATATAGTTACAGTAATATCAATTGTCATTATTTTATATTTAACCCGTATGTACATCACAAGGTCATTAAACAGGTATTCATTACAAATTCAAAATAGAAATATACTGTGCATGGATAGAGTGGACCTGGTGCCAACATAACAGGTACTACGTGTCCTTAAGATTTAAGATGGATCATCCTTTTGATTGTCACATTTATTCGTTACACAGCCATGGGCGTCAATCCTGGGGGGGACGGGGGGACACGTCCCCCCCCCCCCCACAAATTTTCAGGTGGTGAAATGTCCCCCCCCCCCATGATTTGGGGTTAAAATCTTCTTCTTTTTTTTTTCTTTCTCTCTTTCTCTCTGTGTTGAGAAAAATCAAGCCAAATCAGGTGATCAGATTTTATTAATAGAAGCGTCATTAATATAACATTCACATTACCGGAAGTTTAAACGTTGGTTTACGATGAAAATCCTTTCACCAACTGAAAAAAATAATCAAATTAATCCTTTGTATCTTCCAAACCTTATGGCTGATTGTTCAATGGAAACGACAAATTCATTCATCTATCTACCACCCCCTTGCGTTCTTGTTCCTGTTAGTTGAACTGTTTTCTTTTTAATTTGGCAAAAAGTATGCACCAAATCGAGCCATTTATCCACATGATCAATTTCAAGAAAATCTTCAACTTCTGAGGGGGGCACATCCCCCCAGAACCCCCCTGCGTTCTACTGTTTTCTTTTTAATTTGGCAAAACGTATGCACCGAATCGAGCCATCTATCCATCAATTTCAAAAAAAATCTTCAACTTCTGAGGGGGGCACACTCCCTGCGTTCTACTGTTTTCTTTTTAATTTGGCAAAAAGTATGCCCAAATCAAGCCATCTATCCATCAATTAAAAAAAAAATCTTCAACTTCTTAAGGGGGGCACACACCCCCTCAGACACCCCCTGCGTTTTACTTTTTTTCTTTTTAATTTGGCAAAAAGTGTGCCCCAAATAAAGCCATCTATGCATCAATTTAAAAAAAAATCTCCAACTGCGGAGGGGGCACACCCCCCTCAGACACCCCCTGCATTCTAATGTTTCCTTTTTAATTTGTCAAAAAAATGCATCAAGTTGAGCCATTTATGCATCAATTTAAAAACAAATCCAACTTCTGAGGGGGGCACACCCCCTCAGACACCCCCTGCATTCTACTGTTTTCTTTTTAATTTGGCAAAAAGAATGCACCAAGTTGAGCCATTTATGCATCAATTTAAAAAAAAATCTCCAACTGCGGAGGGGGCACACCCCCCTCAGACACCCCCTGCATTCTAATGTTTCCTTTTTAATTTGTCAAAAAAATGCATCAAGTTGAGCCATTTATGCATCAATTTAAAAACAAATCCAACTTCTGAGGGGGGCACACCCCCTCAGACACCCCCTGCATTCTACTGTTTTCTTTTTAATTTGGCAAAAAGAATGCACCAAGTTGAGCCATTTATGTATAAATTTCAAGAAAAATCTCCAACTTCTGAGGGGGGGCACACCCCCCTCAGACATCCCCTGCATTCTTCTGTTTTCTTTTTAATTTGGCAAAAAGAATGCACCAAGTTGAGCCATTTATGCATCAATTTAAAAAAAAATCTCCAACTTCGGAGGGGGCACACCCCCCTCAGACACCCCCTGCATTCTAATGTTTCCTTTTTAATTTGTCAAAAAAATGCATCAAGTCAAGCCATCTATCCATCAATTTTTTTTTAAAAATCGCCAACTTCTGAGGGGGCACACCCCCTCAGACACCCCCCCCCCCTGCATGGCGCACCCATTTGCCCCTCTTAACAAAATAACCTGGCGCCGCCCTGTCTGAACTTGTGTCCCCCCCCCCCCCCCCACGGTCTAATTTGGATTGACGCCCATGTACACAGCATATCACAGCTCATTATATTAAGAAACTGATCATTTCACTGAATACTCACTAATATCTTAACAACAACCAAAATTATGCTTACCCTTCTAAGTTTTTGCAATGCTGTGATAATACAACCAGATCGTTATTCTCTATATTGTGAATGTTGATAAGGGTTAAATGCTCCTGGGAAAAAAATAATGGGTAATAATCAATATCTACTGTTCATTGATGCAAATGGGCATTATCATAATATTCGATATTTATCTCCAACAAAGAATTGAGATATAATTCATGACAAATAATTGAATGCATTTAGAGAAAATAAAGAATGAAGGTAATAATGGTGGCTTCTTATATAGCACACATGTCCGTCACGTCATGATACATTAGGCGCTCCAACATTATTATCCGTGTCATAGCTCGCGGGCATACATGTAGTGCTCTGGCATATCGCAACCCATTTACACCGGGGTGGTGAGTGGCAAAAGTGGATTAATCTTGCCAAGGATGTTACCTTGAACTAAGAATTATTGCTATCGAGTGGTGTCTTATCACCAAAGAATTGTATTTTCATTTTCCAAAGTGTACTGTATCATGATCAAGTTCGATAAGAAAGTTCTTTCATTTATTCCAGGATTCAGGGCAGTTGTCCTGGGGGTGTTTCACAAAACTTGTCACCGGTAAAAAAAATTAAAGTGGTCGTCATAAGCTACTGAAATCCTTTCTTCTGATTGTTTATCAGCAGATTTGTCCCTGAAGTTTGTCATTTTTCATTGAAAAGAGGCTTTGTGAAACGGGTCCTTGGACTACTGGGTCAGGGTAATTGTCCTGGAATAGATCGTCTTCTTCGAGACAGATCAATATACTTACAAGTTCATTTGCGAGTGTTACTGCTATTGCAGGGATGACTTCATGTGTCAGCTTATCACAATAACCTATATTCAGTCTTGATATCGTTGGATTTCTTGTCACAAGTGCTACTAGTCCTGGGAGATAAAGTGGACGAAACAGAAATAGAACAGGAATGACTAGATAGCAGAAATATCATCATTTAAACATTTTAATAGTTCTCTTGTCAATATCCTTTAAATAATGCCTTGAAGTCTTATACAAGTATAAACACTTTGGAGATGATATTCCAATCATGTGTAGCCAATAACATATCATGATATTACAAATCTCTCTATATATTTCCCAAGGGCGTTCTACATTATTTCTCCCACTTAAGCTAAACAAAACCACTATTACTGCATAGTGCATTCCAAGGAAGAAATCAGAACTGGTACCCATTTACTGCTTGAACAATTAGCAAAAGAGTGGGAAACATGTATCAATATCATGTCAGGCATAAACTTGCAATCTTCCCAACCACAGTCATGTTCTAGGTAAATTCAAGTCCATCAATGATGCGACTTACTTTCGTTGGTAATTTGAATACCCGAGAGGTGAACATCTTTTAACTTCCTTGACCTGAGGACTTCTAACCCTGTGTCCGTCAGCTCAGATATGTTCTTCAAGACCAGGGTCTGCAGTTCATCCTGATGGCTCAGTAAGGCTGACACACCAACATCTGCAAATAGAAACAAAATGTGTGAAGTCTTAATATTATCTCCTGTATTACATAACAAATCAATGATGACTTATTGATTTGTTGTGTTGTATATACACTAGGACGATCGTGTGTTTGCAGTCCATGATAGGCACTTTGACCGCATCCCCAAAATGAATCTTCATCCTTATCTCTTACAATTTTTAAGAATCTCATTACAATAGAAGGGGGAATCATTGGAAAATACATGGCGGCAGATTTGAGGGTAGGGTGGGGAAGGATTTTCTCCTCCAGTAAAATTGACTACACACAAAGCTCAAGTTTTGTTGTGTTTGATGCTGTTGCCTTATATTGAACACACATCTTGATCCACAACCATTACGCTGTATACAGTGAAGCCATGCCATATATTCTCAGAGCTCAAATACAGATCAATCACATTGAAAAACTCAACATCGAAACCAACACCAGACCGATAATAGACTATAAGAAAAATTACATCACCCAAAGTGGCCAAGATTTTGTCAATTATTATGATTTGATTTGGAGTCAGTTCAGTGTTGGTGTGGCGTTGGTGAATGGGTTTGACGTAACAAATATCCTGCACCACCTACCTGTCACTTTACACCCTTCAATCGTGATACTGTCCAGAACGCACTTGCAGTCATCAAGCAGAATGAGCAGCTTATCTGTGATCTGATCACAATCAACGAACGAGATGGACCTCAGCGCGGGAGAGAAGAGATGATACGTGACATGTGGAACGTATTCTGTCGTCATCATGTTATGATCCACGACCCACTGGAGTATTTTCTCTTTGTGCAATGTGGGAAGGTGTTTGCCGACATTGCTGATGACGTGAAGGTTCTGGGCTATGCATCCCAAACACATATCCATGAGTTGCTTCACCATCCTGACGATTTGCTTGATATGGATTTTACCTTACGCTCAACTGAAATGATATGTGAGGGGGGGGGGACAGAAATAAGTTGCTATAGTCGTAATAAAGTGTTCTTGTTAAAGGTAATACAAAGTTTTGGTATGGGGTACTAAATTCTAGGTTAGGCTAACTTTCAATCGGTTATCTAAGTTAGATGTAGACATATAGACTTCATTTAGGAAAGAGGTCTAACTTATAGGGCCTTTTGTAAGTTTGACATGGCTGATGCAACCTGGGGCATGCAAGCAGATTCATTAATCATGTACGGTTCCAAAGTATGGGCACACTTGTGAACTAGCGCCCAACCGAGATGGCCTTGAAATGGCTGGTAAAATGACGCTGGTTTGGGTTCTCAAAAGAGAGAGAGAGTGGGGGGTGGAGTCAAATCAAATTTAGAGTTAGCTTAACATCCCCCCACCCCTCGAGAAAGGGAGAATGATAAATTTCAAATGTTCCCATTTGTTATTTGTTTTCAACTAGAAAAAGAGCCTTCTAATTTGTTTCTATTGTGCCCCCCCCCCCCCCCTGATTCTGCCCCTAACATTCCCCCACCCCCTTCCTACTTTTTCCTTTTCTTTTTCCTTTTTATTTGTTTTTAAGCTTGGGCCGGCATTAACTTGTGCTTGTTATACAGATAAAATTAGATCATGTCAATCCTTTCAAAGATTACTTCCTGTAAATGTACAAGTCAACTTTGTGATTCTTATTATGATAGAAAAATACAAAAAATCTATTACGCACAACCTTCAACAATATCCGTACGACACCAGTTATTCCAACGCTCCAAATAATCGGCAATTATGACAATTGTATATATTATTTATTATCATGTCACTTTTGTGGATCTATCTATTCTGAAGAAACTTTTAATACTCTCTCCTGTTGATAAAATTAAAAATCTTGACCAAGTTTGACTAGATTTATTTCCCAATAGCACGAAGCTGTATTCAATAATCAGTGATAATGAGATTGGGTTTGGGATAGGTATTGGATTCACCAATACCAGCGCGCAGTAATTGGCTAAGTGATTAAAATATTAGCATACATGAATAACTTTCCCAATGCGCATGTTCGATTCTGATCCGCGTTTTTTGTTAATGCGTGAAGAGCATAATTATGCATGTATGAATGTAGGAAGCATCGAACATATTATGAACAATCATTGAATAATTCATGGAGCTTCGGGGGCGTTTAAATCGTGTTCAAATGTCTGAGCAAATATGGCGGACTTTGGAGGGGCCTAACAGGTGACCACGACCGTGGCCTCCATAGGGTTTTACGTGGATCATTTAAACGGCGATGGAATAGAGCTTGAAGCACAGTGGATCGATATAATCCTTCTTTAACAAAAAATTATCTGCATAATAAATGCAACTTATATAACAGATATAATAAACACATAGACATAAGATACACATTAAAACTTACTATTTCAGTATCTATCCAACGACGTCTACTACTATGCTGGCTTTTCGTTTGCCGTTTCTTCCATTTGTTCAAACCATGTACCACAGCGCCATTCGCGTGTTGCATATACATGTATTTTTAACAGGAAACCCCGATTCTATTATTAGAACATGACTTCTTTTCAGGCTAGGCCTATACGGATACGGATATGTAAAAGCTGTAGTTGTGTCGACTGCTACGTCACCGGTCCGGGGATTCATCTTTACCATGACCATATTTGGTATCCCGAATTTGCGGAAATATTAGCCTTCGGTTTGATATCGTTTATTAACATGTATTTAAGCGCAAACTGAAGTTAATTTTTTTGAGTCGATATCGTCCAGATTTATAGTTGTGATCAATATTTAAGAAAATTATGTACTATATAGGTCAGCATATTAAACTCTACTCCCGTTTCTCACATGGCTATTCATCTGTCTGTCTAGTTTCGTTCTTGTCTGTGTTTCAGTCCTGTTGCTTGTAGTATTTTCCTGTTTCTCTTGTTTATAGCCATTATTTAGTAGTCAGTAGATTTCATTACACTTATTTATGTTTATATTTTCTCAGTTGTTTAGTTAGTTTAGTTTGTCAGCATTTAAATGTATGCATTATTCTTATCTGACGAATTTGTTCTTTTAGGACATACTCATAAGCTACTCATGAGGGACCTTAAATCCACAAGCCTTGCTTTCAACCAAGGCCACCTCATCTTTATATTGTAACGCCATATTCTGTTAACTTGTTATATTCATGTCATATTTGTAAAGTGTGTTATGAAAGAAAGATAAATAAAATTTGAACTTGAACTTGAACTTAACAGAGCTTTTGTATCTATACAAACAAACGTTACGATAAAAGAGGGATTTTCGTGATAGGGCGGGTCAATTAATATATACCCCTTACCCTTCCCGATTTAAGTTGATCGACAGTAGGCCTATTAATTAATAAGTTTTCTTGACTGCGTGTATTTCCTCAAACATCGCAGATATGACAAAGAATGCGATTTTCGTCATTTTTGATGAGGACTTGCATATTTTGTATTGGTAAAATAACTTAATTGAACGTTTTAAAAAGCAAACTTTTTCATTGGATTAAGCAAACAATAAAGGAAAATGGTAAGAAATCTACATCTTGAAAAAAAAGGGGGGGGGGATAATTACCATTATCAAACAGCTTGATTTTTTCCCTCAAGATGTATTCACTCCGTCATTCCACTCCATCCTGATGCCTCCTCTTTCTGTTTCTGTCTCTTTATGTCTCTGTCTCTCTCGCTGTCTCTGTCACCCTCTCTATGTCTGTCGTTCTCTATTATATCACACTGAGGGGCGTTATGTGTTTAAAATATGTATGTTCGAAATATGATACAAATAGAAATCAATAAATCAATCAATCCATCCATTTCTCTTAATGATCTCAATGCTACATCTTTCTTCTATTTTTCCATCTCAAGATCTTTCCAGTCTCTTCTCATTCCCTTACCTTTCTTCCTTCCAATTTTTTCTTCCCTTCCTAATCTTTTCTTTCCTTTATACTTCCAAACTCTTTCTATCCCCTCCCTACATTTTCATTTTTTGTTTTCATTATCTATCTCCATCAATTTCTTATATCTTGCTCTGCCTCTCTCTCTCTCTCTCTCTCTCTCTCTGTCTTTCTATTCATGCATTTCTCTCTGACTCTTAGTGTCCCTCTTTCTTTCTTTCATGTCAATATCACTTCTTTCTTCATCAACAATTTCTCTTTCAAATACATGTATAACACAAAATGCATTTGAATCAATTTGCTATAGAATATGATTTATTTTATCCATGAAAGACTATAATACATGCAAAGTTATACCTTGCTAATGGTCTCTACATACACAACTCATAATACTGTTAAAATTAAAGCTGAAATAACAAAAGAAAAGTTTATTAACTAATTCTTACAACACGTATTAATAAAATTTGTATATAAAATACACATTTGAATATATAAAATCAGTACATTTTAACTTTGTGCAGAATGTAGTAAACTTCAATGATTCTGTAAAATACATCCTTATTGTATCATTATCATCACCATCGCATTATATTATCAATGATTAAAAAGAATTATACAATATTGAAGGTTTCACTTGTGTTATAAGATCTTTATCAAATGATATGAAATTTATAGAAAATAGGAAAATGGAATTACAAATGTTTCAACTGCAAGCTCACAGAGATTTCTAAACATCATGCACGCAGTGCTCTTTTAGGTTTACATAAGTCGGTGGCATGTTAGAACTAATGTCCTGGATCGGCTATACATTACTTTTCACCTCTCATTAGTATCATATCCCACTTGAAGAAAAAAAAATCCTTATATGGATAGATTTCGCTATTTACCAAAGAAAATCAAAGAAATCTAATGACAAACCTTTTAGGGTAGCTAAAACCCCTAATTGGCTTTCAAGTCCGTGATGCCAGATACATACATGGTCATAGGAACTTTGGCAAATACATATTAAATCTTTATACATAAATGCTTATGACAAGACACGTTTGAGAGATAGCAAAAGGAAACATGTAAGCACTACTTTATGTCAAGATATGAAATGGCTATAGCTTGGTTAAAGGCCATTATCAGGGGAATTCCTAATACATGTATTCTAGAGTACTAAATATATTCTCCTAAGACACCTCTAAATGGGCCATCAGCATATAACATCAACTAAGAGCAAATGTATTTGTTAACAAGACTAGTAGATGAATTTACTATATATGCACAAATTCCTGACCACGTTGTTTCAAAGTCATTCACTAACTTAAAATGGAGGCATTAAATGCACAAATACACGTGATAGCAAAAATATTCCTTGCATCTACTTAAAGATGTATCCTTTGCATTAAATGCAAAGCAGAACAAGAAATTGTGGCTTCTACATGTAAATCAAATTGGATCATAAAATAGTAATTCATGTTGAACAAGGTCGAGACAGGGGTCATGTATATACTGCACTCACTCACATAAAGTACATTCATTTCCATGTAAATTGACCTGTGATTCTTGACTACATGTATGTGATCCTAAATCTTATATAAATTGATATATATCTATAATAATGTTACCAATTCATATAAATGGGTGTATGCAATTACAATAATATTCACTTGACAAACTATGAATATATATTTGATAAAGTAACAACCATTTATAAAAAGATTAAGTACAAGGAATGAAAATGATGCTCTTCACTTTTATTTAAAAGAGAAATTGCACTTAACAGAAATGTTTATAAGGTTCTCCATTAGTTCTAGATGTAACAAATTCTAATATCAAATATC
This sequence comes from Strongylocentrotus droebachiensis, assembly GCA_035222895.1. Lineage (NCBI taxonomy): Eukaryota > Metazoa > Echinodermata > Echinoidea > Camarodonta > Strongylocentrotidae > Strongylocentrotus > Strongylocentrotus droebachiensis. The sequence goes on from JAVYIG010015258.1 coordinate 21,786, forward strand.
AACATGTTCTGGAATAATGCCACAAAGAGTGTATAAACATGGGACATTGAGGTACATTAAGTGGACCCTTTTCCACAAATGAAACCAATTCCTAGGTTTAGGAGTAAGGGCAATTTCACTCTATTTTGGAGTGAAGATGTAATTTTTTTTCTGACAAATGGAGTTTGGCGATTATCTACTTTGAGGCACATAAATATGTGGAAGCATTTCCAAGATGGCAGTAATGATTCTAATCGACAAAAGTATGATCATCTAATTAAATATCCATTTGTGCATAATGAATAATAAAATTATTTCTCTATAATATACTATTAATATACCATCATTGCCCATATGTTGAGCACAGGGGTATAGTGGATCAAGGAAGTTTCTCAAGTTCTCAATATTTAGGCTTGAGGGCCAGTCTATTTTATTTGAGGGTTGGTTGATATGTATCTTAAAGTGGGCATGTCCCATAGGAATTCCTGAATCAAATTTCAGTCCAGTCCAACAGCGTTTATCAAAATACACGTAACGTGTAATTATTTGCAGCACACATGATTTTGCAGCTGCTAACCCGGTGAGATCAAAGTATAAAACTATTCTAGATTATGTGGTACTGTTTGCAATTAATCTCAATAATTCAACAGTTCCAAAAATTACACTTTTTTTTGTATGGCCTTTACCCTGAATTACTCAAATAGCATGAATAGGATTGTTGTTGTGTGCCATATCTTATCTGAATGACATATCCCTGCTATCAATTCGCAAATTAAGAAGATTTTAATTCTGAGGCAATAGCCATTTAACCATATACCTGAATGAATACATTTCAAAATGTTTAAACTATTTATCATATTTCCACATTGTCTGAATTGATTCTCAAAGGTTGGGGAATCTGATAACTATCATTAAGGGACGATGAGGTTTGCCCACTTTACAGGTTAACATATTATACAACTGTATATTAAGGAGTTACTGTGTGACGAGTTCTACACTATTTCAGTTGCTATTTAAGTATGCTCTGTCCAATGATGAACTTGCCAAATATTTTGAGATGAAGACAAAGATCTATCTTGGTTGATGACACGAGAAAGACATCAGATAGAAATCATTGTTGCTATGGTTACATCATAGACCATTTTGTCTGATCAATCTGACAAAAATCACCGGTGTCAAGATTCTTGGCCATGACAAGATTTGGATTGGCGTTGGGAAGGCGATGGTAGACGTATACCTTGTCATTACAAACATCCTATACAGGGAGAGAGAGAAAGAGAGAAAATGAAAGATGAAGACGAATAGTAATATATATAATAGGGTACCTGGTTATCCTATTGGCTGAAAACTATCACATGACATTCAATTTTTTGTATATTGCTTGAGCATGCAATATCACAACCGACTCTGCATAGTTTTATTGTACTAAATATGATAAAATCGTACAGGTTGGCATCTCTGAATACATGTATAAGAATTTGTCATTGAGCACTTTCATACAGTCACCTATAATTGTAGCTGGATACAAAGAAAATTCCCACGCCATATCATTACACAGAAACACTTACTTGTAGGTAGTTTGTTGCTTGCGTTGTAACCTTACTGCAGCCTGATACAAACAGAGTCTTGAGATCAGGGCAGTTATTGGCGAGAGCAAATATACTTTTATCTGTGATGCTGTGGATTCCAGCGAGGCAGATATCCTCTAGAGGGCAGCATCTTGTCAGTTCAACGACGCCATTATCCGTCACCTGTAGAAATACACACAAAATGACATTATGGTCAATATCCTTAACAAAGGTAGATCTACTCTTTGTCTATCCATAGGATTCATAAACTTGAGTAAAATAGAACAGTCAATTGAAAGGATAAATCTTGAAAAGAAACTTGAAAAGAAAAGAAAAATACAACAAAAATTCTATTTAAATGGGAATGACTACTCCATATTTCATGATGGACAGGCAATATTGAAAGTACAATGCCAGACTTATATTATATAAAGTTCTCAAAGATTCACTATTTTCATTACCACCCTCACACCGCATCTCTTTGAGATTAAGAAGAGGGTAACCCATTATTTTCAGTGGTTGGCACTGTTAGGTGATCAAAAATTTAGTAGCCCTATCGTCTAATCTAGCAAGAATCCCTCAAAGTGTTATGATCTAGAGCCAACTGTTTATTTCACCAAATCCTACTCTTTCAAAATTTATCAATACAAAGTGAAATCAGTGGATGACAAGCCTAGAATAATGACGAGACTGAACAAAATTAATCAAATGATCACCTGGTCAGCAGATGAACCAACACAGCTTTTGAGTGAGATGTTCTTCAGATGAGGCATGTGGTTTGCTATGGAGAAGAGCAAAGTGTCATCAACGCTCTTGATTCCTGCCATGTACAGCTTGTTGAGGTTCACGCATGCTTTACTCATATCTAGCAAGATATCATGGTACAACTGAAAGAAAAAAGGAAGAAAATGAAAAAAATATACATAAACACTTAACTCTTTACTAGCTTTGGTCGATCAAGAAAGAACTTGGACTGCGACAAGTTGACATTTGTCACACATGCAGTTAGTCTCGATGTGATGGTCCAGGGTTCCACTCATGGCGAATGAGGAGCAACCTGTTGGATAAAAGTAGATCTTGAGATGTCACACATTTTCCAAAGACTCCAGCCTGGTTATCTTGGGAACATCAGAAGAATAAGGCTGGAGAGGCTATGTAGAAGGTTTGTTTGACTTCGAGAATGCATGGTCATTGTAAAGCCCTAAATTGTATTTCCCGGTAATAAATGGTCAAAGCCCAATAGATTTTTTGATTTTAAAATGGTTATAATAATACTTATGTTCTAAACAAATATTCACAAAAATATTAGATTCTAATAATGTGCCTTTATATTGTCACACATTAGTGTTCCTGATGCTGCAATTTCATCTTGGTCTTTTCTGGAGCTGCTATACCAAAGATCAATACATACCAGAAATTGCTTTCTACCAGGTACCATTTCATTAATAGTATATTTGTAAAGCGCTTAGAGACATTTGTATTAAGCGCTATATAAAAATTAAATATTATTATTATTACAGTTGGGTCAAGAAATACAACTTCTGATCCCATGTTTTGTTGAAACCAATATTGTTCCCATTCCCATAGGTTTAATACAGGGACCATTCAGTTCTCCAACTCCTAGGGAGAATCTTTGTTCTCCCTTTGAGCCATGTAAGCACGAACTTTCAACCTGTTTGATTGAAACTCAAAAACATGAACTATACCACCACAGTACTCCTTAAGAAGGTATAAAGAACAAAGGGAGAATCTCTTCCTTTGAGCCATGTAAGTATGAACTTTCAACCTGTTTGATTGAAACTCAACGACATGAACTATACCACGACAGTACTCCTTAAGAAGGTATATAACACATAACTCACATCTTTGCATCCGCTCATCCTGAGTAGTGTCAGGTTGCTAGATCTCTCCTGATCTCTGAAAAGCATTCTCAGCGGCTCACCGGTCAGCTTCATACAGAATGCCAGACAGAGATCCTCTAAAGCTTTACAGTTCTTGACGATAAGCCTCAGGATATCATCAGTCATGATCTGATGGCAGCCAGTCATATCCAAGCATATCAGCTGAGGCCCAACCGTCTCGAAAATCTGTAATGTACAGGAATAAGGACACATGTATAACATACCATATGGACCTACATGTAGGCAATGTGCAAGTAACAGTAATACATTGTTGGGAAACATTATCCATTCAGTGAAATAGTCACCGTCATCAATTCACATACCATCATATACATGCACATCAAATCATAAAATACATTTAAGGTCCATGACACAGCTGATATTTCTTTGAGCATAGGGAAAGAAAATTTCATAAGTCTCCTAAAAAACACATCAGAAAGTATCTTCAGTGATGCAAAAGGGGATATAAACCCTTTAGTAAATCCTGTCCAACTTAAATCTTTTTTGTATGTTATAAATTCATCAAGTAATTTTCATGCCTCTTAATCGTCTTTTGAACCAATAAAATCATATCTGGGGACTGTTACCTTCTCTCGCTTGTTCAGATATGGCACGGTAAACAGCCACAAAAAAGCAGCCACATTTGTTTTCCTTCTTTGTTAATGAATGGCAACTTCGCGCAACAAAGGACTTGTACTACGCTTTATGTCATCATAAATAGCCGTTTTGTAGTGTCGTATCAGAACAAGCCTTTGCAATTTACAGGAACTAAAAAATGCAGAAAAGTCTAAAAATATGCATAATAATTGTATGCATTATTCTGAACCATGTATTGTAATCGAAACTGGATAGCCTTTATTGATACTTATCGTAGACGCTAAAGACATCCAGATTATAATAACTTTAAAAATGAACACAAACCTTTATGGCATCTTCTTCAGTGATGGAGTTTATCCCGCATAGTCTTAGAGTCTCCAGCTTTGGTAACCTTGCAACGGCTGTGTGGATATCTCCACCCTCCAGCTGGAGCCCTGACAGGACAAGGTTCATGAGACTTACAGGAAGCTCCTTCAGGAAGTCCTTGCTCGAGCTCTCCTGGAGCTTGTAGCAGAAGGAGACATCTAGGAGCTGGAGCTTGGTGCATTCTTTACTCAGCTGTAAGCAATGACAAATAATATGGTAATGTATACAGGACTGCACATACCTAAAGGGAATCATGTACAAGAATCTTGACGCCTTGAAGCAGCACTGCATTGACAGAGTAGGTTTTTGAGATTCACGGGGAACTGTGTCAGGAAGTTCTTGCTGGAGATCTTCTAGAGCTTGTAGCAGAAGGAGACATAAAGGAAACATATAATGACCAACAAAAAAGGGAATGATGCTGCTTGTAAGTGTCGGCTTGCATGGTGATGTAGATATACAGTAGGTTGCAGGTTGCGGGTGAAAGGACTCTGACTCTGTAATCTTTCTTGGGGGTGTGTAGTCCTGAAAAGGACTGTTGTTATCTTTCTTAGCATATAGTTCTAAGGAGAACTATAGCGCTTGGAGAGGATGCATACAACCAAACTCAACCATATATACAAGAATCTTGATGCATTGTACATACATGATTCAGTTAGACTAGTTTTATTTATTTATTTATTTATTTATTTTGTTTTATTTTACAGAGTGAACTTCAAGATCTGTCTCTTCGTCTGGTTAGAGACAGAAGCCTGAAGGGCGTTAACTTATAAGAGTTAACGCCCTTCTGGCTAACAGAGTACAGATAACTTACAGATCACAGAATAAGAATCGGTGATAATGTTGCACAAAACTACCTTTTATATATATATAGTTTTTTATTGAAATCAAAACATAAAAAAACCAAGACCAAACAGTCCTAAGAATGACAACTGTCATTAGGCTTAACATGCGTTTCAATTGCACATAAAATGTTTTCATTTAAAAAAAGCATATATCTTTTTAATTGGTCCTTTACATATTTGTTCTATATGCCACGTTTACTTACCGCCATTACCCCTGCACTGGTTATTCTATTACAGCCATGCAGTACAATCCTGTTGGTTAGGAAGACACAAGAAAATAATTTATGGTAATGCCAATTGTCATTATTTTCTGTTTACATGTATGTACATCACTAGGTCATCCATTACAAGTTCAAAATAGAAATATACTGTGCATAGAAAGAGTTGACATGGTGCGAACATAACAGGTACTACGTGTTCCTCTGATTTACGACGGATCATCAGTTTGACTGTTCATTCATTCACTACACAACATATCACAGCTCACTATATTAAGATAATTTCACTAATTATTTTGTCAACAACCAAAATTATGCTTACCCTTTTAAGATTTTGCAGTGCTGTGATAATACAACCAGATCGTTATTATCTATTGTGTGAATGCTACTAAGGTCTAAATGCTCCTGGGAAGAAGAAAAAAAAGGAAAAAATAATGCATAATCATCACTCTGTACTGTTCATTGTTGCAAGTTATCATTATAAAAAAGAAATAAGATATAATTGATAACAAACAATTGCAAGCATTAAGATGAGATAATAAATGAAAATAATAATGGTGGCTTCTTATAAAGTGCACATGTCCGTCACGTCGTGACACCCCTGGCACTCCAACATTATTACCTGGTCATAGCTGGCGACCATTCCTGTATCACTCTGGTTTATGGCAGCCAATTTACGGTAATATTTTGCCAAAGGATGTTAACTTGAACTAAGAAGTATTGCTATTGATCGAGTTGTGTCGTATTACCAAAGAACAGGTATTTCCATTTTCTATTGTGTAACGTATCATGGTCAAGTTTGATTTTAAAAAAAGTGTTTTCATTCATTCCAGGGTCGGGGGAAGTTGTACAGGGGAGTGTTTCACAAAGACTACGATAGACTTAAGTTAGACTTGAACTACATGTATAGCAGGCCATTCGTGCTACTGGGTGCTCTCACAATTGGTCTCTAAATTATGATCTTTAGATAATATTTTTTCCTTCAATAATGAACTATCAAAAACGGTAAACTAAATTCTGTAGATTTGTTACCACAGTTTGTAAGTCTGTTGAAAAACCAAAGCAAGGAATGATAGTGGCATGAACCGCCTGCCATAGCTCAAGTCCACCTTAAAGGTAAAAACCAGTATTGGAAACGCCCCAATTTCAAAAATGAAATGGAAGCTCTTATTACCAATCATGTGAAAGAATATGTTTTGACTAATACATGATGATAACAATTTTGCCGGGAAACCGCCTGCTAATTGATATATTTGGTAAATAAGTTTATCTATTGGACTGTGAGAGATAAACGCATGTGTCGCGCACGTGTGCGTAGTCCCATATACATCTTTCTGTGTATATTGCTTGTAACTTTACAAACACTGGGCCAAATTTCTTATCATTTTGATGATTCCAGAACCTTGCAGTACACACCAATGCTTATATGCTAGATGATCAACCTTTTCTGATCGATTCCACAACGTTTCTTTCACAATGCAATCGCATGACCATAAGTGGTCTTTATCTTTAAGTCAATCATAGTCTTTGTGAAACACTCCCCAGGACTACTATGCCATTGTGATTATCCTAGAATCACTTTCTTTGAGCGAGATCAATAGACTTACAAGTTCATTTGCGAGTGTTACTGCTATTGTAGGGATGATTTCGTGTGTCAGCTTATAGCATGAACATAGATTCAGTCTTGCTATTGTTGGATTTCTTGTCACAAGTGCTACTAGGCCTGTGAGATAAAGTGGGCAAAACAGGAATAGAAAATGAATAAATAGAAGTATCAACAGTTAAAACAGTTGGAAATGGAATTTAAGCTCTATGCTGCTGTTAATATAATTTCTCTTGTACTAAACCAATAACCCCCCTTAAAATAAATTCATGTCAATATGGTGCATTTCTATTTTCATTTAACTAAAATCAGATCTGCCTTAGTGCCAACTTATAATCATGTAAAAGTGATTGTCCTATCGATGATGACAGCATTTCATACACTTATTTCCCTAGCATATAGGTCTGACTGCCTTTTAGCTGTCATAATTTATTGAGTCATTAAAGAGCATGAAGGAACTATTACCCCTTCTTTAGCTTGATCCAAAGAGCATGAAGGAACTATTACCCCTTCTTTAGCTTGATCCAAAGAGCATGAAGGAACTATTACCCCTTCTTTAGCTTGATCCAAAGAGCATGAAGGAACTATTACCCCTTCTTTAGCTTGATCCAAAGAGCATGAAGGAACTATTACCCCTTCTTTAGCTTGATCCAAAGAGCATGAAGGAACTATTACCCCTTCTTTAGCTTGATCCAAAGAGCATGAAGGAACTATTACCCCTTCTTTAGCTTGATCCAAAGAGCATGAAGAAACTATTACCCCTTCTTTAGCTTGATCCAAAGAGCATGAAGGAACTATTACCCCTTCTTTAGCTTGATCCAAAGAGCATGAAGAAACTATTACCCCTTCTTTAGCTTGATCCAAAGAGCATGAAGGAACTATTACCCTTTCTTTAGCTCTAGTAACCATTTTCAGTGCACAGTGCATTTCAAGGATTAAATCCTATCAGGTACAGTAGGCTTATCCATTTCCAACACATGGGTTAAGAGTGGCAAGTAAAGATTAACATGTTGCTAAATGTTCAAGTGTGCCTTGCCGTGGCTTGAACCCATGAACTACACATCCCTCATCAGGTACTTTCAAGCATGGACCATGATCCAAGTCAATCAACTAATGATGTGACTTACTTTTGTTGGTAATGTTAATACACTGGAAGAGTTGCACTTCTTTTAACTTCCTCGACCTAAGGACTTCTAACCCTGTCCCTGTCAGCTCAGATAGTTCCTTCAAAACCAGGGTCTGCAGTTCAACCTGATGACTCAGTAAGGCTGATACACCAACATCTGACAATGAAAACAATAAGTCTTAATGTTATTCCCTATACAACAAATCAACTAGAATTATATTTAATGTTGAAGGTAAACAAAGAACAGAGAACGAAGAGCTCTTAGGAGAGCTCAGTCAGCACATCGGCCCTTTTGAGGGCTCTTTGAAAAGGACAAGGTGTAACCCTGAAAGCTATACCTACAATGATTATGATGTTCACGATAGACACTTTGACAAAAATAAAATCAGAACCTTCTTCAGGATGGATCTCTAAGGTGTTGTAAACTTCATAATAAAGTAAGGAATGAAATACACTCTGGGAGGGGAGGGGGTGGGGACATGTGCTCCCATGTGTGGATACACCCCCCCTCCCCTCCTCTAATAAAAGTGGGCTCCTCTTCTTTTTGCTGCTGCTCTTTCAGCAACTTTGTGACACATGCATGTGTATACATGTATCAAACACATATACAGGATCTTCTAAGGTCTATACCATGGGGTAAAATCACCCCGTCAAGTCAGGAAATAATTTTACAGAGCTTAAATAGTTAATGCAGTTACAAGAAGAAGACCGACACCACACTGAAAACATAACAAACAGAAAAATTATATTACTCTGAATGTCTAAGATTTTGTTAGTTATCAGTGGCTTTGGAGTTGGTTCGAAGATGGTTTAAGGTTTAAGAATGAGATGCACCTCCTACCTGTCACTTTACACCCGTCAATCGTGATACTCTCAAGAACGCACTTGCATGCATCAAGCTGTATGAGAAGCTTATCTGTGATCTGGTCACAATCGTTGAACGAGATGGACCTCAGCGCGGGAGAGAAGAGATGATACGTGACATGTGGAACGTATTCTGTCGTCAGCATGTTATGATCCACGACCCACTGGAGTATTTTCTCTTTGTGCAATGTGGGAAGGTGTTTGCCGACATTGCTGATTGCGTGAAGGTTCTGGGCTATGCAGCCCAAGCACATGTCCATGAGTTGTTTGACCATCCTGATGATTTGCTTGATATGGATTTTACCTTACGATCGAGTGAAATGATCTGTGGGAAAAAAACAGCAATATGTTGCTATGGTCATTACGAAGTGCAGTTGTTAATTTTAATCTGATTAAAATGATAAGAAAATCAAATATCACTTAGCAAAAGTCAACAGGTTTGGCTAGGGCTAGGACTGGGGCGTGCGGCTGAAGCCGGGCCCCACACTTTATAAGGGCAATTTTGATAGAAAAGGGTATTGGACAATCATTAGGACTTTGGATGAAAGAGCAAATTGTTTACAATCATTTTTGCATCTGGAACAGAAAATAAGGATAAGATATTATTCAGTAGAGAATAATAATTATTAAGGCAAAAACACTCAAAGTAAGGCAATCTTTAGGCATTTTCTTTCACAGATTCATACCACATGTTTAGGGATTTTTTTTCCACAAAAAAGTGACCTTTTATCGTAGAAATAGAGAGAGAGACACACACACATCCCTGAATAACGATTTGACAAGTATAAGCACCCCCCCTGCCCTGAGCTCAAAACAAACATTAATGTTCAGTCTTTACATATATTGCAACATTACAAATGTTGCAAATATTCAACAATACTGACAAACTGACATACATGTAATTAGGTCTATATTCTGCAACTTTTTACAAGCCTGAATAATGTTATATTTCACATACAAATTGTAAACTGCATGTATACAGTGTAGTAGATTTGTACATTATATGATTTCAGTGAAATTGAATAGATCAACACCTAGCTCTCATTCAGTCTCGCGCTTTGCAATGTTGGAATGAATGGCCATGGCCATTTTTTCTTTGTACACAAAAATACATTGATCGTGCTTCTAATCTAATGATTAAATTAGGAGATAAATTTGACTATATTTTGTCTGCCCTTCAAGTTTTTCAAGAAAAAAAGGCAGTTAATATATCTAGATCAACAGTTTGTTGTGAGTATACCCTAGCACATTTCACATGGACAAATTGTTTAATACTAGATCTAGTGTTAAACAATTAAGAAAACTTGTAAGATTATACAATTCTTTTTGTTGGTTCCTATGAAGGCTGAAAGACTTTTTGTCAATAAAAGTGTAGTTACTCGTACTGTTGTAGTGGTAGACGAACCGAGCCACATAGTATTTTAGACTTATAACTGTAAATTGTTTAGTGTATATACTAGACAGAAATAACCGTCTGATATGGGTCATTTCTTTAATAAAACTGACATTTGTTGACATTTGCATTCCCCAATACATAATACATATAATCAGAGGTCTAGTGGAGCCAGACGTAGTCTCAGTGGAACAACCGACGATATAGAGAGACTGAAGCTTTTGGTCCAAGTGTTTACTAGCCTTTTTTAGCTCATGTTTATTGTGTTTAGAAATATAAAAAATTAATCATGTCAATAATATAGATCTACCGTATTTTAAGCATAACTCGGACAGTTGGCTTGTTTTCGCAAAATACTAGATATTACAGCAATCATACCACGTAATTTACCTTGCTATGTGTTAGCCAATATTCCTCCGTTGATGTTAGCGTTATTTCCCGGTCATGTCGAGTTCGATATCGGGTGTAGCGGCACTCGCGCTAGACCCCTTGCGCGCGCTCACAACTCGGACAGCGTATACAGAAAAACGGACAGTAGAGGGCTACATAATTACATCGTAACTTTGGAACGGGCTCTGACGATCCTTTCGTCCTATTTTTATTTTTTTTTAACGATACTTATAGAAAATTTATTTATCTATTCAGATCTGATAATTAATTTCATGGAGTGTTGAAAAAATTGCCGAAATTAATAGAAAAGAACATTTTCAATATTTTATAAAAGTTTCTACAGAATATGGGTTCAAGGCCAAGAAAATAATTTACCATTATGTTCATTATTGATGCCTCGGCACCGTGTCTACACCCTACATGTATCATTTTTTTTCTCTTTGTTTCCCAAAAAAAAATGTGGGGGTATTAATTATATGTACCGCATGTGGTTTTGTGGTGTTGTTGTTGTTTTTTATGTGGGAGAGGGGGTCTTTTTAAGCTGTTCAAAATTGGTTTATATTTCCTCACTGTGATTAATCAATCTACTAATTTAACGTTTGTGGGACCACTTAATGTTTTCAAAAATCGAAATTAAAAATCTTCAAACTCTTTCTCTCTTTAGCCTATATAACCGAATAGTTATGTTATCTAGAATGTTGTTATTGTACAAAGACAAAAAAAATAAAGCACAAATGATATTTCAATTGCCTTGTACAGCGATATATATCTTCTTTATTTTTTTGGGAGTTGTCATGCTGATGATCTTATATTTTATTTCAGCTGCAAATGTTTCGAGTTACAGCATGAAAGTAAGCTTTAGCTTTCATATATTTTTTTCGTTGAAACTTATTATAAAATGAAATTGAACAAAAAAATATGTAACGAAATAATAACGAATCAATATATTTAAATAAATAAATCATTTTACAAACATGATAACTTAACAAAGCAAAGACAAGAATCGCCTAACAAAAGAGGTATATATTGTATGGGCTTAAGTCGGATATAGTTTTTGTCCTACATTGTTGCAACATTTCAAGTTACTTCTCTAAAATTATATTTTCTTTGTTCAATAATCGAAAAAAAGGTGATAAATGATAACCTAATTATGAGAAATAATAACATATGATAAATGATAAAAGAAATGATAACATATGATTAATAATAACAAAGCAAAGACTGGAATCGCCTTAATTACAAAAGTATATGGTCTTAAATTTTTAACAGGTCTGATATGATTTATATACGTCCTACTGTTTTAAGTTGCAACATTTCAAGTTACTTTTCAAAAATTGTATTCTTTTGTTCAATAATCAAAGTAAATGATAAATGATAATACAAGAAATGATAACATATAAATAATACAAGAAATGATAACACAATACAAGAAATAATAATAGATGATAAATAAATAATACAATGATAATATGATAATATAAATGATGATACAAATTAAAAAGAAAATCACTGAGTAAAACGATATCAAAAATCGCATTACATACATAGGCCTATCGAAAGAGGTGTATTTTCCTACGATGTCAGTGTCATGTTGATCAATGTGTGGCCATTTTATATCTTTCTTTTTCAATTTCCAACATTTTTGTACTTCGATCTTTCGTCTGAAATTAATCTAATAAGATTATAAAATTATAAATAATACAAAAAATAGGATAATAATAAAGAAAATTGGTGCAAACATATCAAGTATAACATAACAATAAAATTCCTACTTCTATATTCCTTTTTTTTTAAATGTGAAATAATAGTAATATAAGAAAAATAATACAAGAAATCATGTAACAAAAAAGAGATAATTTTATGCAATCAAGACAAAGAGCGAATTTCAAAGAAATAGCCCTTTACTAGTTTTTCACTGTCATAATCTATTATGACAGAGAAAAAAATTTATTCTCGGGGGAATCCACATTCTACAAGCATTGCTTTTTAGTGGATTCCCCCATTTCCACAGAATTATGTAATTTCTTTCAAATGAATTATGTTAAACGATTTATTTATTTCTACTTAGTAAGAAAATTGAGTGTACTTTTATATTTCATGTTTTCTTTTGTTTTTTTTTTTATAATGAAATTATGAATAAAATGTATTATGTTGTTTCTGTTGAAAATGAATAAACTTCAATCTGAATCTGAATCTGAATCTGAATAATATCGCCAACCTATTCAGTTTCTTTATGAAAGTGTATATTTAACTTCATTAGTTCAATGTCATGCTAATACACAGACAGTGTCTTGCCTTCTTTTTTTAATGAACACGTAATGTTTCTAAATCAAAGTGTTTTTTTTCTCCAACCTATATGACATATTTCTTCTGTTTATCTTTTAAAATTTCTTTTTTTTTAAAGTGAAAGTTATTACTTCAGTATCTTTATATCACAGGTGGCGCTAAGGGGTGGGGGGGGGGGTGGGGGCACAATGCCCCCTCATTTTTCTTTCAAGAACACGAAAATGGTAAAAGTGGTCACTGTTATACTCTGGAAAAAAGTTTAACGTCACCATCGGTAATCAAACCTGGTCCGTTGCATAAGTCTAAAACTTCCTATGGTATAGCTGGATTAGAGGCGCAAGTCACACGGCTACTTGATTTGTGCGAGTACGTGCGGCGTGCCCACTCGTGGAAACGAATGAAAATATTAAGCCTGCAGATCGATATTGAGCGGGGAACCAAGTGAGACTCACCCAAACCTGAGTGACTTAACAATCGATTTTGATTGAAAGTTAGTTAACTCTAAATGTAGAGTGGCCAATTCATTCGTTTAGGTCTACATCTAGAGAGTTCACTTTCAAACATATATCGTCATGCAAGAACAAAACAATGTTTAGGTCAAATTGAAGAGTCTTTTACTGTTACAATTATATCCCGGTTTATATCTTCAATGATAATGACAATGACTTTTTATTGACCGAGAACAATGATTATAACTCAGTTCCCTTTTCTTGATGAGTTACAATTGCCCTCTTTTCTACGGTTTATTGAAGAAAAACAATCGTCCTTATACAATAAAAACATTAAGATTCATTTTGTACTATTTCCCCGATTCGTCTCCCTTTACAAATCCTACATCTATATGCTACTAGCTCAAGTTCTTTTGTGCTTAAATTGTGTAACTCTGTACACCTCACATGTAGCCATCTGGTACAAAAATCACATCCTACCCAATCCTCATCTTCATCATACATTTCCTTACAATTAAAACAAATATCTGGATCCACAATCTCCGAATCGTCCTCAACTCGCACGCTTTTTTCTGTAGCCTTTCCGCGTCGCTTCTTTTGAGCCTCTTTCTCTACTCTTTTCATTTCTCTTTCTTCTTCGCTTCTTCTCTTTTTCTCTTCAGCTTCCCTCTTTTGTTCCTCTTTCTCTACCCTTTTCATTTCCTTTTCTTCTTCTCTTCTTCTCCTTTTCTCTTCAGCTTCCCTCTTTTGTTCCTCTATTTCTACTCTTTTAATTTCCCTCTCTTCTTCTCTTCTTCTCTTTTTCTCTTCCCTTTCTCTCTTTTGTGCCTCTTGTAGGGCTTCTCTCTCTACCTTTTCCTTTCTCTTTTCTTCAACTTTTCTTCGTTTTATTGCCGTTTCTTCCTTTTCAATTTCTTTTTTCTTCTCCATTTCACCGATGAATAGCACTCCGCTAACAACAGATGGATATACCTTTCTTTTTTTTCCATTTCTGGTAACATCTACCTTGTGGATTTGAGTTGACTTTTTGAGGGCAGGTGAAACAAAATCTTCGTCATGTGGACGCTCGGTGAGATGGATTATTATTTCACCTGCATCACTAGGATTGTCCCTATCATCGAGATTAGATGAAGGGGTCCCTTGGTCTCTAGAACTTGTACTAGGATTGTCCCTATCATCGACATTAGATGAAGGGGTCCCTTGGTCTCTAGAACTTGTACTAGGATTGTCCCTATCATCGATATTAGATGAAGGGGTCCCTTGTCTACTAGAACTTGTACTAGGATCGTCCCTTGTAGTACTATAACTGGCCAGGTTATACAAAGTGGATGGCAACAGATGGGCGGTCTTGTACTCCTTCGTAAAGGGGTACAGGCCAGCAGCCTTGAAACCATTGACCCCTAGCGATGGTTTCGCAGCTACCTTTTCCCAAGCCTCTCTAAATACCGAGGCAAAGAGGCGTTTTGTCACAAAGTTGCCCGGATGGTCAATGCGATACTGCCTCTCAGCCTTGTACCACTCCGCTTTCAGTGACCTGAAAACGGAGACGTCACAAGGCTGAAGGAGATGCGTAGCATGAGGCGGCAAACGATATAGGATGATTCCATTTTCATGGCAAAATCTTGCTACCTCCAGACTTTGGTGCGTTGAGTGCCCATCAACAAGCAGGAGCACCGGCAGGGGAATCTTGT